>CM075819.1:36493755-36545483 GCA_037975025.1 Excoecaria agallocha
TGACTTTAAATAAAAGTCTAAATTAATTCCCAATACACAATTTAAATATTTTAAGCCCAATGCTTTGTGTGCAATCCTATAGGTCCATTTAATGTTGGCAATGAATTAATAAATTAATTCAAAGGCTATATATATTCTCTAGCAAGATATTATAGCATTCCAAATTAAATGAAAATGCATATGGCATTTAGTGACCTAATGCAATTTTGTATAGTCCCTTACCCATAAATATCAGAATTAATATAAGGCATGGAACTAGTCATCCTTTATATATATATTAATTCCTTTCTTGATATTCCAGTGACACTAAACTCTCAGATAAATAATGATTACTCATTATTTCATCTCGGTATGGCCATACACTTCTCAATTCACTGATCAAGTGGCCGATGATATTTTCTCTCTTAATGAGAGGGGTAATCCCTTCACTTCTCTCATGCTCTCTAACATGAATCAATGCATACCCAATCATACCCGTACTTGTCACTCTGTTACGAGTACGTTAGGTGTATATCAAAGTACACAGTAATTCATAAAGAGTTTCATAGAGATTTCAGGTCTAAGAACTCCGATACAAAACTTGCATATGAGAAACACTTATGACTTGTACCATGTAGTGTTCTCATGAGTGGATCGTATCCAGATACCATGTTTTTTAACATATATCTATGATCTCTGATTGACACTCTTGTCCTAATGATCCGTAAGACAGAACTCATAATATCAGAGAGAGCATACTAGTCTTAATTCATTGTTATTCCTATAACAATGACTGACTAGGGATGTTTAGAATGAAGTCTCATTTGTTTCAAGGTCTTACAACCATATGCCTCACACATGATAACTTAAACTGAAATGATATTCTTGGATAGTTTTATCAATTGATATGCACAGGAATACAAAAGATAAAACAAATGCCTCATTTTATTAACTAAGTGTTTTATTACAATGTATTGGGGCTAGGGCTTACACTAACAATATCTTAGGGCCCTTCCGCCAAACAACTGATCAACGTACATTTTTGGTAGTAACTATGGACCATTTCACAAAATGGGTAGAAGCCAAACCCCCGGCTACTATCACTCCTACAAACATAATAAGTTCCTGTAGAAGAATGTCATCACAAGGTTTGGAATTTCACACTCTATCATTGTAAACAATGGGAAGCAATTTGATTGCCAAGCTTTCAAGGTATTTTGCTCGGAGTTGAACATCCAATTCAATGGCATAACCATAGTAACCAACTAAATAATCTTATCAGGGTTGAAGAAACGGCTAGATTAAGCAAAGGGACTTTAGGTGGACGAGCTTAATAATGTGCTATGGACCTGTCGAACCACACCACACACAATAATTGGGGCAATGCCATTCTCCCTTACATATAGAGTTAAAGCAATCATTCCTTATGAGATAGGTATTCTGAGCATCTGAACTTCCCAATATGATAATGACAATAGAACCAACCTCCTTTACCACTTAGATCGGCTAGAAAAGTAAAGAGAGATCACTCAAATTCAGTCAGCAACCTACAAGCAATGTATGGCATCATATCATAACCAAAGAGTGAAGCCAATGAACTTTCGAGTAGGGTAGCTGGTTCCTAAAAAGGTCATTACAGCCTAGACCATTGTTGAAGTTGGTAAATTAAATTTGAACTAGAAAAAACCCTATTTAATTCATGAAGTTATCAACTGAGGTACTTATAGGCTCAAAGATCTCTCTGGCAAGACCTTGTCACACTCATAGAATATTTCAAGTCTTAAAATGTATTATCAGTAATTAAGCATTATCGCCATTTTAGTTCATCTTATTTTTCTTAAGTATTTTTTTGGCATTATTGCTAGTTATGTTTATCAGCTTGTCGGCAGCACTGCCAACCGAGCATGATGAATTTAATAAATGTTATTCAATTTTAGCAAATATTACTCTTTTTACCTTCTAACTTATCAACATTTCCACTAAGTGAGCATACTTTTAGCATTCACAATATGTCCAAAAAAGTTATGTCGGTTATTTTTCCAACCAAGTATAACTTAAAGAAAACAAGCAATCCATATTTTGACTAGAAAAAAATTAAGTTTGGTAAAAGATAGAAAATAATTCATTAACATTAATGGGTTAAATATAACTAGTCCTCATCTAGATAAACATCATCCAACCAGGACATATCAAGCTTGAGATATTTCCTTTTCATTGCCAAACCTAAATTAGCACTAAAAGCCAAGCATTTCTCAGCAACTAATTCTATAGTCTTTTCCTCCATTTTCGAGCACTTCTTTTCGAGTTCCACCCTCTCTGACTTGGTTTTTCAACTCGATGCCAATAGCCTGAGCACCTTGTTTTTCCCGAGCAAAAGAACTTTCTAGCTCTAAAGCTTTCTTCTTAGCCTCCTCATCCCTCTTATTAGCAGTGGCAATCTTAAGCTCGACATCATCCAGTTTCACACATAAACTAGTCAAAATTTTATCAGCTTAATGCCACTTTGAGATTAGTGCATTCATCTTGACAATAATAACACCCACGATCAGTGACCCTTGTAGACAAAAAAGAGTTAGATAGTAAAATAAAATATAGATAACTTCAGTTTGATAGTGACTTACCTCAACTTGATCCCTTTTATGGTAGAAGATAGCTAATCAACATTCAGATTAACGAGCGAAGCCAACCTTCGTTTGGCACACAAGAAACCAAGTGAGAAAAAGTGTTAAAGTCGTTCAACTCTTTTTAGAGTAAACACCTCCCTCATTTCCCTTAAAACTCCAAGACCTCGTTAGTAAGGGTCTGAAGGTCTTTCTCATCAAATCCTCCAGCCTCAGCTGGAACCTCTTGCACATCAAAAGACAGCATCCTAGTAGTAGGGCCCTTAGCTCAAAGACTTTGAATCTCCCATTAAGGTTGATCATCAACAGCCTTAACAAATTGAGGAGTAGGTGTCTCTCTACTTACCAAGATAGATTGTGAGTTAGTCAGAGTCTTAGGCACAGCCTCAGCCAAATGTTAACCTTTTGCTTCTTAGCTCTCATGATCTTGATCATAGTCAGTTTGTTTCCCCTCTTCATTGCTATAAAGAAAAAAGAAAATTAAAATCATATTAGTGGCACTTACCAAATAAAAAGAAAAGAATTACCCCCTTTTTCTACGATGAACTAGCTAAGAAATATGGGGCTCGAGTAACATTATTAGGTCCTACTTCTCCCAAATGATTTCTCTTGATCGAGCTAGCATTTGCTCTTCTTCCTTTAACAACCATAGATCATCATCATTATGGTTCACATACCGACCCAAAGGAGTATACAAAGGAAAGCGTCTGTGTAAATTCTCTATGATCAAGAAATAATTTTTCCATTTTTTAAGAGAGTCTGAATTACCAGTGAAAGCACTATAGACCACCTGAGCCTGTATATAATTATGATCCTCTATCAAAACTTACAAACCGACCATATGAGTAGCCCAAAAGAGGTTAAGGGCCAAGTTTATGTCGTGCTTTACCGATCACATCTACAAAGTAGACAGGATTCACCAAGTTGGGATATAGTTATTGATCATCATGTAATAAAAATTGGAAGATGCACTCTAGCCTTCATATCTACCTCGTACACCATTATCTTATATTTACCAGAAAATATGATGCCAGCTTATTGGGTGGACCTGGGCACAATCAAAATGGATTGGTCAAAAACCCCTAATTGACAGGATAATACAAACAGCTCATGCTCTCTCACTGTAAAGCCCATGATCCCCACTCACAAAAGGTGTCAAGTCTCCTTTTTTTGCTATTAAAAACTAGTTGGCCAAAATCGAAGGGATGGCCTTCGTTCAAGGAGATAAAACCCTTATTTAATGGGCTTAGTGTGTCATCATTTGGTTGCCCTTCACCCACTATCGCCTCTTCACTAAAAGCCTCTGAAGCACTTATGGAAAAATAAGAAAAAAAGACAAGGAATGGGAAACACAGAACAAACTTGTTCAAGCAAGGCTTTTAATAAAGAAAAGAGAAGTAGGACGTTCAAACACACAAGAACCCATTAGGCAAAGTAAAGAAAAGAAAGGAAAGGAGAAAAAGAATTAAAAATGAAAAGAGTAACAAAAAGAACAAGAAAATGGAAACTACAAAAATAATGGGGTTTAAATAGGGTAGTAAGGTCCCATCTGGTCGTACACGTGAAGGGTAGGGGGTCTCTCTTAAATGACAGCTTGTCTCGCCATCATTGTGTGCCACGGCATCAGATGTGAGATTCAGCCGCCATTCCACAAAAAGTAAGGAGTTATAATCACCTCCCTTAAATACACTAACAAAATTCGAGGTGACATACCCTTAATTTTGTAATAGACACCTAGTAGTTGAGATGACATAAATGTCTCATATTTGGAGGGGAGGGGGGACTTATGATAACAAGGCCTAGCTAGTAGCTCAACCCACTTAGTTGTCTAAATCAACTCGGATAATTAGCACGATTGGGATTACCTCCATAATGCATTTGGTTATGTCAAACATTGAAGAGTTTGGTTAGCATCATCTAGATTCTGGAATAATCCTAGAGTATCAAGAAAGGATATCTCTTTCTTTATCCTCTTCTTCAAACTAGGAAGGGATAAAGATTATCTTATTCAAGGAAGATTGAAATTAAAGATAGGTTTGGGCTCTTTTTAGCTTCCTAAATAGAAAAGAACTTTGAATCTACAAAGAGGGCCGGGAACAGGTATGAAACAAAAACTTTTCCAATTACCATTCCTGAATATTACACTACTAACTTGATTGTTGGAGTCTCCCTTATCAAAAACCCCCTCAAGTTTTTTTGTTTTTGAGGTGACCGATGACATTGGAGAGTCCACATTTTTCACTCAATCATCAATTGCTCTATCTTGAGTTTGGTTATTTTATGTGGCAACAATCGATGTTCTGTTAGTACTTGAATTTTCCAATTAGCAATTTTTATGCTCAATAAACTTACTTGATAATGACAACATTACTTAATAGGAAATGAATATTAAATTTTTGACCTATTTATAACACTTCAATTTTATCAATTTGTTTAGCTTGTGTGATCATTTTTGGAGAGGAAGCAATGGTACACCATTTATCTCTTTACTCCTAAAACAAGCATATTTATTAATTTTATGCGCTAGTGACCTCACTTTGGTAGAGGTGCAAATGAGCTAAGTCTTTTAGGGTGAATTTCATTGTCAATGCATCATTAACTCTATATAGAATAAGAACTAAAACTGCATTTTTTTTACCAAAAGATAATGGAGGAAATAACTAAAATTTTAAAAGGTTGTTACTTAAGTTGAAAAAAGATGTTGAAAAACAACTTTGAATGAAAGAAAGACTATACTTGAAGAGTGGTAGAACATTATAAAAAGAAATAGGCTAAATGGAATGTGCAATCTATATGGCCCATTTATAAGCTATGGATCTATTCATATCTGTCCAGACTACTTATGATCTAATCCTTTTTTTAATCCATTTATAATTTGATATATTTTTTTTAATAATGCTAAAACTATCTGAGGCAAATTTATTAGCATTTTGAGCTAGCTAAAAATAATAACAGTTACTTATAGTTTATAAAAAAAATTATAAGTGTTTAGTAAAAATTTATTAATAATTACTGTTATACGTAAAATTACCATATTATATATATATATATATATTGACTAGTGTCTAGCAAGTGTACTAGATTGGTTAGTAATACAGAAAAATATAGATTAAGACCCCAAATATCATACCCAAAGGAACATGGATTGCTAAGAAAAAAAAAATATATATATATATATATATATATATATATATTGACTGGTGTCTAGCAAGTGTACTAGATCGGTTAGTAATATAGGAAAATATAGATTAAGACCCTAAATATCATACCCAAAGAAACATGGATTGCTAAGAAAAATATCTATGTATGAATTAAATTAATCTTATATTGTTTTCCAAATGTTTTCAATTTAAAGAAAAAAATTAAACTAAATAAACAATTAAACAAAACAAAAACTAAAATTAAACTAATATGAATTAAAAACAAAACAATAACTAAAATTATCTTGCTAAAGGAACTATCCACCTTAACTTTCATTGTAATGACTTAATTTTAATAGAAATATCAGTGATTATGAAAAAACTAGTAATAAAGTCAGATATCTTTATTCGAGAATATCATTCTTAGTATTAAACTTATAGACAAATCTAATACTTAGCATGAAAATCTAGTTTTAACTTCCTAAATATTCATTGAACTCTTTTTCAAGTAAATTCAATTCCAATTTATTCTTAGTTCCTCCTCTCCTAGTATTAACAAATAAAATTAACACATAATTACCTCATATTTCAAAAAATAATCATGCATAAACATTAAAAAGTTAATCTAAGAACATGCAAATCAATGATAGTGTCTAGACCAATTTTTAGTTATTTATTCAATAAACCAACAATCAATCTCAACATAATAAAAAATAAGAATATGCTTAAAACTAAGAAATAATCAACTAATATTGAAATTAAGCTCAAAATAAAGTCATAAAAATGAAAATAAAAGATTTCAAATATCCATTAGCAAAAGAAGAAAAACTACTCACTAAACATGTTTAAAAACTAAAATAGAGTTGAAAAGAAAAATATAAAACAAAAACAGAAAAACTATAAAAACTATATAAAAACTTAAAACTAATGAGCTCTGTTTTTTGATCTCTCTATATCCTAGCTTTGGTGCCTTTTAATAGATTCTTCAACACCAACACATTTGAGCCCATCTTTCACAATTAGATTTAAGATGTGAGCATAACATCTCATGTGAAAAGTTTCACCACCCAAAACAAATGCATCTCTCTTGTTTAATTTATTTTTCAACTGTTGAATTGTAGTATCATTAGATATTGCATTATCAGCAGTTATATACATCACTTTAGTCGAACCCCAATCATCTATACAATTATTAACAACAACACCAACCTTTGTGACTTTTAATAACACAAAAATTCAAAATTATTTTATGCATCTTCCAATTTAAATCAATAAAATGTGCAGTTAAACACAAATATGATAGATTTTGAATGTCGGTCTAAGTATCAGTTGTTATGAAAACTCTTTTGCATTCAACTTTAAGAAAATCTTTCAATTTATCTCTCTCTTTCATAAAAAAAGTGTAACATCTTCTAGCAATAATCACTCTAGATAGAATTTTAAATTCAAGACAAATTGATTTAATGAATTCCCTAAAGCCTTTATGTTTAACAAAATTAAATGGTAGTTCATCCCTGAGGATCATCATAATTAAAGCTTCTATGAAAGCTTTTTGAGCAAATTTTCAACTAACTAATGACGTATTATTATCAAACCCCACAAAACTCAATGTTGTATGTGACTTATCCTTATTTTTATATGCAGCCACTAACTTTTTTTACCGAAAAACTTTTTGGAACTTTCCCTCAAATGTTTCCATAATCCTGAAGTGCCTAACTCACTCTTTCCTTGATAATATTTACCACACTACTTACATGCAACCCTCCCTATTTCATTACCGTTAACATCTAACAATCTATCAAAATGCTCCCAAACTTCAGACTTATTTTTTAACCTGTAGGCAGATTAGGAGAAGTAGCATTACTTACTGATTTTGGAGTTGCGAAAGACTCGATTAATGGGACAATAGGCAGAGGGCCCATATTCTTATCAGTCAATGCCACTCTCTCATTTGAATGTTTCCTTTTATTCAATGAAGAAGAGTTGGTGAAGTTAGAAGTTTTCTTCATTTTTTTATGAGCCAATTTTGCATGCAACAAAAGCAATCATAATTCTTGTTGTTATCTCATTGTTAATTCAATTTATGATAAAAAAAAAGATGCACAAATTAAAAAACACACTCCTATTATTATTATTATTATTATTATTATTATTATTATTATTATTATTATTATTATTATTATTATTATTATTATTATTATTATTATTATTATTATTATTATTGTTGTTGTTGTTGTTGTTGTTGTTGTTGTTGTTGTTGTTGTTATATAATTTTTAGCATTGTGAAATATGATAGACAAAGTGAGCATACTCAAGGGTATAACTTGGTGGAATAATTTGAGGATTTATTGATCCAATTGTGATTACCAGGTTCTATACGTGTGTTTTTATTTGGAAGCATATATAAGTGGTTTTAGTGAGTGGAAATGCATATTAAGTGATATACATACATATATATATATATATATATATATATATATATATATATATATAAATAAGCATCAATCATGGAAGCTCCTTATTGTATGTATGGAGGTCTGATTTTGTGATATATTAGTTGCCCCCCAAAATAAATAAATGAGCTTTCTAGTGCTTTAACTATCCTGAAATGGTATGTGCTCTTTCCTTATCTACCTTAGAAGAAAATGGAAATTTCAAACTCATAATTTTCTTTTCATTTAATAAATTAAAGAAATTCACCGAGCTCCATTGGTTTCTAAATAATGTTACTCAAAATTAAATGCTGATGTAATGTTATGGCCAAATAGCTATCTATTTTAATGAAGGTTGAAATTGAATTTTCTCTTGATTAAATGTTTTAAATTTTATTAGTTGTAATGGCCTCAACACTAGGTCAGCCGTGAACAGTACTTTCTGATGGTAAATAGTGCTTTTTGGGCCCGAAAGTAAAAAATATTTTATTAGACCATCGGAAAGTACGGGTCATGGTGAGTCCGGAGTAGAAATTTGAAGTGAAATTAAGGTAAAATTGGCCTCCAAATGTCAAAAATACGAAATAGGTAGCGAGTCAATTTTCCTGGTAGGGAAGGAGACTTAATTTTGCATAAATTTTTAAAAATAACAAATTAACTTCAAAACTTGCCAGATTTTATATGTCTACATGACTTTTTGTTTAGAATATTTTAGTAATGAGAATGAAATTTTTCGGTGACACCGGCAGTTGTCGAATCGGACCGATAAATTTGAATCGAACTGATAACGGACTCCGATTGAGCTAAAAATTTGTGTGCTAGCTATTTTTGATATGATAAAATTGATGGAATCAAAATTGAAGTGATTTGGAGTGAGGAAGTGGGAGAATTTTAGTTGGGCCTTTGAAAAATGGTTATTTGGCCTTAAATAAATAGATTAGGCCCATTAAGTTTTGGCCCAACCTAAGGCCCAATTGGAGGGGTATATAAGCTGAAAAATCTGTGATTTTCCAGCAGCTTCCAGCCACTTTCAGCTCCCTCATCCAACCGACACCATCATCCTCTCCTTTTCTCAAATTTCTTCATCTTTTCCTTCATTCTTTCACTTAAATCAAGCAAAGGAAGCAAAGGATTTTCAAGACTCAAGTTTTGGTATTAAAAGGGTAAGTTGCTTCCTTAAAGAAATAAATTGATTTTTAAGTGTTTTTAGATAGTTTTTAGTGTGTAAAAGTCATTTTTGATGTCAATTTGAGCAAATGAAATAAAAAACTTAGGGTTCCTAATGGTGGAAATTTTGGGTTCCTTAGGTTATCCAAGGGAAGAACAAATTCTTAAAGAAAAAGGGAGAGAAAAAGGAAGATTAGGCAAGCTAAGCAAGGAAAATAAGGTAAGGGACTACAAAATCCTTTGATTTTCCTTTTATTGTGAATTAATTTCATTTATTTAAGTGGAAAAAATTGTTAAATTATTTAATTAATGAAATTGAAATAGGATAAATGAAATTGAGATATCATTGATGATATGTGTATAATTAGAATGAAGAAAAATAAATTTTAAGGTGATGTTAGCATGATGGCCAAAATTCTCTCTAAGGGAAAAAAGGTGATTTTTGTATGAAAATGATAATTAGTAGTCTAAATTAATTATAAATGTTATATTTAGCTTCCATGAATTTTTATATGATTTCTGGAATTTAATGAAAATTTTTAAAGCTTGGTAGTAGGTTATGTAAGTAATGGAAATGAGGAATTATATGGAAAAAAATATAAATTAAGTTTATATGGGTAATAGATGTGAAATAATGTGTAAATAAATTATTAAAGAATTTATCCATGTAATATGAATAAATGAGAAATAAAATGTTAATTATGTACAAGGAAAAATATTGAATTATTAGAAAATAATTCAATAAAATAAAGGAAAAGTGATAAGAAGTGTGAAAAGAGTGCATATAAAATTTTTAAGAAATTTTCATACAATATTAAGGAATTTTTGAAATAAAATATTGAAATTACTGAAATTTTATTGAAGACTAAATGTTAATATATATAAAAGAAAATATTGAAGTAGTAATGAATAATTGCATAAAAACGTGAAAGAAAATGAATTAATATGAAATTAATTTACAGTTAGCGAAAAAGAAATAAAAAGTCAACCGAATAATTTTTCGGAATAATGATTAAGCTATGAAAATAATGAGAATAATAAATTATTGGTAAATAATACATAAAATGAGTGAAAATGATGAAAATTATAAAATAATATGTATACGAATTTTTGTAGAATTTATATGCTTTAATAGAACATTTTTGAAATAAAATATTGATTAAGTTTAATTAAAAATATTGAATTATTAAGAATTAATTCAATAAATAAGTACATGATGACAAACTAATGCGAAATAAATTACTTCAGTATAAAAAGAAATGAAAAAGTCAATTTATGCATTTTCGAAAAATAAAATAATGAATTATAGCAATATAATTCATAACTATTCAAAAAGTTACAAAATGAATGTTTGGCTAATTTATCAAAATAAATTAGTCAATAAAAAATATTCAAAGAGTGAATTATTATAAAATAATTGAACAACAGTTGGCATATCCGAATGACAAATATTTCGGACAAAAAAAAGAAAAATCATCAAAAAGCTAATCAATGAATTATTAAGAGATAATGTGCAGAAGATTACATAAAAATAATAAAAGAAATTGTAAATTATAATGTTATAATTCATAAAGGGTTTAAAAGACTGAAAAGTCTCAAGTGACCGAGTGAATTAGCGAAGGATAATTCACAAAAGTGACCAATAAATTGTACTAATTCAGAGAAAAGAATTTACAACTATCCATACTTGGAAAGTATTTTAAAAGTCCTGTCAAAAGATTAGAAAGTGACTAAATAGTCAAAAGTACTAAAACGAGTACAATTGACAAAAAATATATTGTTAAAGAGAAAGAAAGTAAAAGGCTCTGACAGTCTGAAAAATATTCTGAAACTAATTGATTGATTTTGCCCTTAGCAATAGTCAGGTAGTAATAGTCTTGTACAGGATATAAATGGCTAGCTATAAGGACACCTTATACTGCGGTGCAAGTCATGGCAATTTGCTATGCTATGGACTGGATCTCCGATCACCATGGCATTCTGTGTCTCTGTTTTTTGCTCTATGAGAAATGGTCCCTTGGGGATCATTTCTCACTTTGTTGTGGCCCTGTGGGGTCCATGTCCCGCGTATCCTTACTGAGAGTCCTATCTTATTGCATTAGGGGCATATTGGAAAGAATAAATCAGAATTTGTAAAATTTTTGAATAAAAGAACTTACTTGGATAAGTTAAAAAGTTCCAGTATAAAATGTAAATTTTTACAAAAATTGAAATTAATAAGCAACGATGAAAAGAGATTATTTTACAAGGTAAAATAGTAATTTAATGATTATATAGCTCAAAGATATGCTTCTGTAAAAGAAAAGTAATCAGTTCATAATTAGAAATTATGAATTAAAATAATAATATGATTTAAACTTTTGTAAGCCAAAAGTTAACTGAAAATATAAATAAGTAAATAGACGACAATGCTGTAATTAGAAATGAAAAGTGCCAAGTTTACTATAAGTAGGTAAAAGAAACTTTGTATAGAAAAAGGAAGGAATTCAAGATTTATTTGTGACGTATTTCTAATTAAGTACATCACTTTGCATTAAATGTTAGAAACTTTGATTATTGAATTTTGACAAGTAGTTTTAAAAGTCCAAGTAAAAGAAAAGAATAAATAATAAAATTGAAGTTTTTGCTATGAAAAGCATAATGTTACAATTAATAAAAATATAAAGTACTGCATTGAAAATCTGTCATTGCCGTGACAATTAATTATGTAAATCATTTCATCAAAATAAGATTGTACTGAATTAATTAAATATAGAATTTTACTTGAAATGTCAAGTCATACGTAAAAGTTAAATAAAAGTAAAAATAAAAAAACAGAAATGTCAATTTTTACTATTGAATGGCAAAAAGAGAATATTTTGAATTAAATGAAAAGTTTAAATTAAAGTAAGCAGTTTACTAAAGTGTTGGTAATGATCTAAAAAGTCTGTGAAAATGATTAAAAGCTATTTTTTGATAAGATAGCGTAATAATTGGCATAAACATAATAATGCTTAATTTGAAAATTCTAGGATTTGTAATCTCCGCTGAGCATATCTAGTGCTCAGCACGTAGTTTTTACTGCGTGCAAATTCTGAAGATTAGCCGAAACATAGTACACAGCGGAGTGAAGCTTGAAGAAAAGTATTGTCTAGACTTTTAAGTATTTTTGGCATGTATATACTCATCTAAGGATAGTAAAACTTGACTGTATTTTGGATTATTACTTTATTAGTGGAGATTTTTGTTATGTCAGTAAATGATTATGATTGGTATGCAATGTTTGGAATATTAAATATCTGTTGAATATGATAAATCATTGTGCCTCTTGGAGGCTTTGTATTGTTTGAATTTTTCAGGAGGCTAGTAAGTCCTAGCCGTCGTGCTGTCGAATTTTTGTAAATTGAATAGTAATATTAAAGTTTATCAAAGTTGTTGGTAGTGTTTAAAGTTTAAAAAAAATTACCGTTTATCGGTTATTTTGGTCGGAAAGGAACTGTTCCGTTAAGGGTATTACATTTAGTGGTATCAGAGCAATGGTTTAAGCGGTTCTAAGATCGGAGTGGGAGAAGGTTAAGTGATAGGTTTGTCCGTATATATATGCCAATTATAAATGGATAGGTGTTAAGTAGTCTAATGTGTACGTGATCCCCTACTTGTTTTAAAGTGAAAAGTTGACATTTGACTAAGACTGTTATGTGTGAAAGGATTGATTCTGTGTAGTAAAGATGGCAGTGACTGAGATTGGAAGTAGTGCTACTTGAGATCTCATGGAAGTCAAAGTAAGGAAAATAAGAATTGATTGAAATTAATTGTAAATGTGAGAGTTTAAGTGTTTATCTGGATGAGAAACAGTCTAAAGAAGGACAAAACAAAGAATGTGTTAGAAAGTTAAAGAGGGAATATATATTAAGTATAGATAAATTGTGCAGGATAAAGAGATACCTTGACCGGATTAACTTGGTTTAAGAATGTTATTGAGCAAGTTATTACGGTTATAAGTGAGGTTGTTTAAGATGTTCTATATACCTGTCAGTGATTTCCTTATAGGAGTGGGGATTTGATTGTATCTTTCATAGTAGTGGGGTGGGTTATGATATCTGTATTATACGAGAATACGTGACAGTATTATACCTGTATACATGAAATCATACATTCATTGTATAGCATTTCATATTGTTTGACAGCATCTGATGTGCATTATATCATATGTATAGGCCTTACTTGATAGGATGAAACTGACAAGGAATATGATGAGCATAGGGACAACCTAAGAATGAGATGAGAAATAGTGTGCTTAAGATTATTTTTTGTGTTTGATGTGGCTATTATGAGTTATTAGTCATGTCACTTAAACTTGTTAACGTACCGACTCTTTGATGAATCGATGGAAAGGACATTTCACCTTTACTTAGATCCATATTAGAGGATTTAAGTAGTAATCTGATGGAATATGACATGGTATGGTAATCATGATAGCACAGCGGAAAAACAAAAATTTTTATCATACATACCATACATATCCAAAGATAGAATCGAAACATGCAATTTTAGGGTTATCAAACTTACAACTTTTGATGCCTTTTCGATTTTGATTCCGGTGATGGCCAGCAACTAAGATGGCTTTGTCTTCCTTAGATCTCGATCACCAATGCCAAGGAATAGCCTTTTGCGCCACTCCCTCTATTCTCACACACACAATTGCACCGTCGGCTTAAAAACGAGATTGCTAGATCTCTTTTTCGGTATTGTGTAAGGGTTATAGTTTGAAGCTACAAAACTTGATTTTGTACTTCTCTTAGGTTGCTATGACTACCCAAGATCACAAGAGAATGAGGAACTATCCTTTCTCCTTGTGAAAATTGGCTAAAGAATTCTTAAGAGAGAGAGAGAGGGTTTCACGCAAATCTCATAGAAGAAGGCTAGGGTTTCACGCCAACTTCACTTTGATTATATATCCCTTCTCTTTCCTTTAAGTGATGGATCTCTAATATACTATCTTTAGATAATTAATATTAGCTAAAGATAATTAATATTTGCATTTATCACTTAATTAAAATAAGTAATATTATTGATAAAAACTCTTTCAATTTATCCAAGATAAAATCAAAAGTCATTTAATCAAATTATATCACTTAATTTAGGAAAAAGATAAGACATTTAAATCTAATAAATCACTTAAATAAAAACTATACATGTGCCGAAATTCCTTGTGATTTCTCTTAGGAATTTCGGCCACATCAACTTATATTTAGATGATTTAATTAGATAAATATGTCTTTAGGCTTTAATACTCAATTAATTAAATTAATACATGACATTTAATTAATTGAAATTAAACCTTGTGGGCTGAATCTCTCTCTCTCATGGACCAAAGCCCAATAGCAATTTTATAACCCATTACATACATTAATTTGACTTTAATTAAAAGCCCAAATTAATGCCCAATACTTAATTTAAGTATTTTAAGCCCAATGCTTTGTGTGCGATCCTATAGGTCCATTTAATGTTGGCAATGAATTAATAAATTAATTCAAAGGCTATATATATTCTCTAGCAAGATATTATAGCAATCCAAATTAAATGAAAATACATATGGCATTTAGTGACCTAATGCAATTTTGCATAGTCCCTTACCCATAAATATCAGAATTAATATAAGGCATGGAACTAGTCATCCTTATATACATTAATTCATTTCTTGATATTCCAATGACACTGAATTCTCAGATAAATAATGATTACTCATTATTTCATCTCGGTATGGCCATACACTTCTCAGTTCACTGATCAGGTGGCCGGTGATATTTTCTCTCTTATCGAGAGGGGTAATCCCTTCACTTCTCTCATGCTCTCTAACATGAATCAGTGCATACCCAATCATACCCGTACTTGTCACTCTGTTACGAGCACGTTAGGTGTATGTCAAAGTACTCAGTAATTCATAAAGAGTTTCATAGAGATTTCAGGTCTAAGAACTCCGATACAAAACTTGCATATGAGAAACACTTATGACTTGTACCATGTAGTGTTCTCATGAGCGGATCGAATCCAGATACCATGTTCTTTAACATGTATCTATGATCTCTGATTGACACTCTTGTCCTAATGATCTGTAAGACAGGACTCATAGCATCAGAGAGAGCATACTAGTCTTAATTCATTTGTTATTCCCATAACAATGACTGACTAGGGATATTTAGAATGAAGTCTCATTTGTTTCAAGGTCTTACAATCCATGTGCCTCACACATGATAACTTAAACCGAAACAACACTCTTGGATAGTTTTATCAATTGATATGCACAGGAATACAAAGGATAAAACAAATGCCTCATTTTATTAATTTCAAGTGTTTCGTTATAATGTATTGGGGCTAGGGCTTACACTAACAATCTCCCACTAGCACTAGTCCCAATTGGGCATAGCCCTAAGACCGAACGCTCTCAAATGAGCTTCGTGCAGATTTGGACGTAACTGTTTCGTCAAAGGATCTGCTACATTGTCTTCACTTGATATCTTGCTAACCTTGACGTCCCCACGATCAATGATTTCTCTGATCAGGTGGTACCTTCTGAGTATGTGTTTGGATTTCTGGTGTGACCGGGGCTCCTTAGCCTGTGCGATGGCCCCGCTATTGTCACAGAAAATTTCTAATGGATCTAGGATGCTTGGGACCACTCCTAATCCATTAATGAAATTTTTAATCCAAACAGCCTCTTTTGCAGCCTCACTTGCTGCAATATACTCAGATTCTGTAGTTGAGTCGGCAACGGTTTCTTGCTTTGAGCTTCTCCAGCTGACAGCACCACCGTTCAAAACAAAAACAAACCTAGATTGCGATCTAGAATCCTGAGTGCTGGTCTGAAAAGCAGCATCAGCATAACCTTATATGACGAGCTCTTCTTGACCACCATACACCAAGAAGTGATCCTTAGTCCTTCGCAGGTACTTAAGGATCCCTTTTACAGCAGACCAGTGCTTCTCACCAGGGTCTTGCTGAAACCTACTGGTTATACTCAGTGCATGAGCAACATCCAACCTAGTACATAACATAGCGTACATGATAGATCCAATAGCAGATGCATATGGGATTCTACTCATGTTGTCCCTTTCCTCTTTGGTTTTAGGGCACTGTTCTTTAGTCAAAGGAACTCCCAAAGCCAAAGGTATGTACCCTTTCTTTGAGTCTCCCATACTAAAACGCTTTAGTACTTTGTCTATGTACTTTTCTTGACTTAGTCCCAAAAGCCGATTCGATCTATCTCTATAGATTCGAATACCAAGTATTGTCTCGGCTTCACCTAAGTCTTTCATTGAGAAACATTTTCCCAACCATTGCTTAACCTTTTGCAATGTTGGAATGTCATTCCCAATGAGAAGGATGTCGTCCACATATAGGACCAGAAACACTACTATGCTCCCACTAACCTTCTTGTACACACAAGGCTCATCTTCATTCTTGATGAAGTCAAAATCTTTGACTGCTTCATCAAAACGAAGATTCCAACTTCGGGATGCTTGCTTTAATCCATAAATGGATTTTTGAAGCTTGCAAACCTTCTTAGGATGCTTGGGATTGACAAAACCTTCAGGCTGTGTCATATACACATCCTCAAGTAAATTTCCATTGAGGAAAGCAGTTTTGACATCCATTTGCCATATCTCATAATCATGATATGCAGCTATGGCAAGCAAGATCCTAATGGACTTGAGCATAACTACAGGCGAAAAGGTCTCGTCATAGTCCTATACCATGAGTTTGTCGAAAACCTTTTGCTACTAGTCTACCTTTGTAGGTCTTATCAGCTTTTAGTTTGAATAACCACTTGCATTCAATTACCTTAGCACCTTCCGGTGGATCAACCAAGGTCCAAACCTGGTTATCGTACATTGATTGCATCTCGGATTTCATGGCTTCAAGCCAATTATCCGAGTCTGGGCTTTCAATAGCTTCTCGGTAGGTAGTAGGATCCTCACGATCTACTAACTCAATAGTGTCACTGTCAGTGATTAGAAATCCATATCTCTCAATCTCCTGACGTACCCTACCAGACCTTCTAGGTACTTGTGTAATGGGATCTTGTTCCACAACTTGTTGTGAACTTGATCCCACTTCCAACTCATCCTCTATAGGAGCTTGTGGCACTTGAATTTCTCCAAGTTCTACTTTACTCCCACTGTCTTTCTTGAGAAGGAACTCCTTTTCCAAGAAAACAGCCTTGCGAGCAACAAATACTTTGTTCTCGGCTTGTGAGTAAAAGTAGTATCCCTTTGTTTTCTTTGGGATAACCCACAAACAAGCAGACAGTCGATTTGGACTCTAGTTTGTCAGATGTTAATTTCTTAACATGTGCTTCACAGCCTCAAATCTTGAGAAAAGACATATTGGGTTCTTTCCCAGTCCATACCTCGTATGGTGTCTTCTCAACTGCTTTAGTTGGAGTACGGTTCAATAGAAACGCAGCAGTTTCTAATGCATAACCCCAAAAAGAGATAGGAAGATTAGCTTGACTCATCATAGATCGAACCATGTCCAACAGAGTTCGATTTCTCCTTTCGGACACACCATTCCATTGCGGTGTTCCAGGAGGAGTGAGCTGTGAAATAATACCACACTCTTTTAGATGATCATCAAACTCTTGGCTTAAGTATTCGCCACCTCGATCTGATCGAATGGCTTTTATACTTTTGCCAAGTTGGTTTTCTACTTCGTTCTTAAACTCTTTGAATTTCTCAAAAGTTTCAGACTTGTACTTCATTAGATAGACATAGCCATATCTACTGAAGTCATCTGTGAAAGTCACGAAGTAGCTAAAACCACTTCTAGCTTGTGTACTTAATGGTCCACATACATCGGTATGTATTAGTTCCAATAAGCCATTAGTCCTTTCACCTTTCTTGTTAAAAGGACTCTTTGTCATTTTTCCATGCAAACATGGCTCGCATGTGTCATAAGACTCTAAGTCAAATGACCCAAGAACTCCAGTTTTGTGGAGTCTTGAAATACGTTTTTCGTTTGCATGTCCTAAACGACAATGCCAGAAGTACGTAGGGTTTAATTCGTTTGATTTAACCCTCTTTATATTAATGTTGTATATTGACTCTTTGTTTTGTAAATCAAGGATATAAAGGCCATTTTGCAACATGGCATTGCCATAAGAAATGCCTTCGCGACGAATATGAGCATTGCCCTTTTTAATAACAAAATCAAATTCATCATTATCCAAACATGAAACTGAAATGATGTTTCTGCTCATAGCAGGCACATAATAACAATTATTCAAAACAATACAAAGTCCGGAAGGTAAAGTGAGGTGATAGTCGCCTATCTCCATGGCAGCAACTCGTGCTCCATTCCCCACACGGAGGTCCACTTCATTCTTCCCAAGTAACCGCCTATTTCTTAGCCCCTGCACATTTGAACAAATGTGAGAACCACAACCGGTATCCAATACCCAAGTGGTAGAAATAGAAAGGTTAATTTCAACAACAAAAATACCAGAACTGGACGCCTTGGCTCCATTCTTCTTTTGTTCTTCCTTGAAGAGAGCGCAATTCTTCCTCCAATGCCCTATCTTGTTGCAATGGAAGCAAGTGCTCTCACTCTCTTTGAGCTTTGGTGCCTTGGGCTTGGATTGGGCTTGAGGTGCACTCCCAACTGTCTTGGGTTTTCCCTTTCCTTTTCCCTTTCCCTTAGCAGGTCCCTTCTTAATTCCCTTTTGAACCATTAGCACGGGATTGGTCTTTCGAATGTTCTCTTCAGCATTCTTAAGCATCCCATGAAGCTCAGTGACTGACTTGTTCATAGCATGCATGTTATAATTCATCACAAATGGATCATAAGCAGCAGGCAATGATCCTAAGATCAAGTCAGTGGCCAATTCCTTTGGCACTTGTACCTCAAGCTTCTCAAGAGTATCAAGATACCCTTTCATCTTGAGTACATGGGTACTAACAGGAGTACCCTCAGCCATCTTACAAGAAATCAAAGCCTTTGTTGTCACGAACCTCTCGTGACGAGCTTGTTCTTGGAACATCTCCTTGAGGTGCACCATGATCGCATAGGCCTCTTGGTCCATAAATTGCTTTTGCAATTCAGGCACCATAGTGGCTAGCATCAAACAGGTCACATCATTAGAGTCACTCTTCTTGGTCTCAAAAGTTTCCTTTTGAACCGCAGAGGCGTTCCTTCCTGGTTCTTCAGGCAAGGGTGCATCCAAAACATACGACTTCTTCTCTTGCTTAAGAACTATTCTTAAGTTTCGAGACCAGTCTATGAAATTGGTGCCATTCAATTTGTCCTTTTCAAGGACCGATCGCAACGAGAAATTATTGTTGTTTGAAGATGCCATTTTCAATCTACAATAAAATTTAGCAAGATTAAATGAGGTCTTATTATAATCCCACAAACCGAATTAATATCCCCATAAATAATTCGCGTTAGTGATTTAATGTGGGCCAAGATCCACTTTTCACAACAACTTATTAGTCAAGCTGAGCCTGTACACCTAATAAGTTAAGTTACTTAGGTAGGAAAAACTCCAATCATGTCTCGTACATGACTCTTGGATCAAATGGGCTAACATCAAACAATGTTATAGCACAAACCCATTTATAAGTTGCCTAGGTCCGAGCATCCCATTCCATGTTAAGTCCAACCTACATTCACAACCCATGCCTCACAAAGATAATCGGGCGCATCTAGGACTCCTAGTCTACGTGACCGATGATCGATGCCTTGACATGTTTCGAATTAGGAAGGCAACTTTGTGACTTACTATTTTTAGGGATTCATTTTATTACGGCTTACATAGCATAAAGTAAAGCGTGACAAACATGGGCCCAAAAACCTACAACTAAGATTCTATACTATTACATAAGAATCTTCGAGTTAGGCTTCTCCACTCCGGAGGGCTTCGTCTTGATTTACAAAGTCTTCAAATAAATTCTATTCTAAGAAATAAATGAAACTTTTACAATAAAATATAATGGCACGCAGGCCATATTTAATTACGAAAACCCAGGGCCCATGAATGCACCATGCATATCCATTCATCACACCAAACAAGCAAATAAATATACATAGCATTCATGTATCAGACAAAGTCCAATTTTAATCAATTTAGCCAAGCCCATTAATGGAAATTGTGTACTTGAACCTTTAAGAGAAGACCCCGTGATGGGCCTGGGCCGAAGCCCAATGGACTAAATCCTCTTATTGAATAAGTTCTCTTAAAAGCCCAAAACACAAACTAGTTAGATTTGTGCCATAAATCAACTCTAGTATAATTTCCAATTTTGCCATTTTTAATTTTATGTCATACAACCCATAAACATTAAAAATACATATAATATGTGCTAACATGAATTAAAAATAAAATCATGAAGAACACATATAATAGAACATGGCATTCATGCAAAAACAAACAAACAACAAAACTAGTTGTTTAATGCTTATGTAATGCCATGAAATGCACAAACATTTAAATCAATTTTATGAGTCATTTAATAATCTAAATAAGTCCATAAATATTGATTTAATATTCTGTACCATTTTAATCTAAATGTGTTTTTACCATTTTAATCAAAACAAAGCAAACAATGTTGATTAAACATGTAACAAACACAAACTAGTCATTGTTTTAAGTAATTTTAAAATTAATCAATTAAATTATCATGGACCAGAATTAAAACCAAATTTTAAAAATGTCCAGACCTGATAATTAATCTTTAAATATCACTTACAAACATGCCAAAAACATTTTTACATTTAATTTTGAAAACTAGTTGTTAAACTAGCAATTTACATGCCAACTAGCACCTAGTTTCATAATTAACATGTACCATCAGGTATAAATAATTAAATCCGACCATTACCAGCCCTAATAACATCTTAGGACAGTATATTAACATGTCATATTAATTATAATACCTATCTAATCAATTAAAATCGTTTTTTACACCAAAACAATGCAAAAAACTCAAAACAGAAAATTTCAGATTTGCATGTTTTCAAAATAACGATTTTTAATTAATTTTTTCATGCATCTAAAGCACTAAAATAAGCATGTCTAGGCTCTGATACCACTGATGGAATATGACATGGTATGGTAATCATGATAGCACAGCGGAAAAATAAAAATTTTTATCATACATACCATACATATCCAAAGATAGAATCGAAACATGCAATTTTAGGGTTATCGAACTTACAACTTTTGATGCCTTTTCGATTTTGATTCCGGTGATGGCCAGCAACTAAGATGGCTTTGTCTTCCTTAGATCTCGATCACCAATGCCAAGGAATAGCCTTTTGCGCCACTCCCTCTATTCTCACACACACAATTGCACCGTCGGCTTAAAAACGAGATTGCTAGATCTCTTTTTCGGTATTGTGTAAGGGTTATAGTTTGAAGCTACAAAACTTGATTTTGTACTTCTCTTAGGTTGCTATGACTACCCAAGATCACAAGAGAATGAGGAACTATCCTTTCTCCTTGTGAAAATTGGCTAAAGAATTCTTAAGAGAGAGAGAGAGGGTTTCACGCAAATCTCATAGAAGAAGGCTAGGGTTTCACGCCAACTTCACTTTGATTATATATCCCTTCTCTTTCCTTTAAGTGATGGATCTCTAATATACTATCTTTAGATAATTAATATTAGCTAAAGATAATTAATATTTGCATTTATCACTTAATTAAAATAAGTAATATTATTGATAAAAACTCTTTCAATTTATCCAAGATAAAATCAAAAGTCATTTAATCAAATTATATCACTTAATTTAGGAAAAAGATAAGACATTTAAATCTAATAAATCACTTAAATAAAAACTATACATGTGCCGAAATTCCTTGTGATTTCTCTTAGGAATTTCGGCCACATCAACTTATATTTAGATGATTTAATTAGATAAATATGTCTTTAGGCTTTAATACTCAATTAATTAAATTAATACATGACATTTAATTAATTGAAATTAAACCTTGTGGGCTGAATCTCTCTCTCTCATGGACCAAAGCCCAATAGCAATTTTATAACCCATTACATACATTAATTTGACTTTAATTAAAAGCCCAAATTAATGCCCAATACTTAATTTAAGTATTTTAAGCCCAATGCTTTGTGTGCGATCCTATAGGTCCATTTAATGTTGGCAATGAATTAATAAATTAATTCAAAGGCTATATATATTCTCTAGCAAGATATTATAGCAATCCAAATTAAATGAAAATACATATGGCATTTAGTGACCTAATGCAATTTTGCATAGTTCCTTACCCATAAATATCAGAATTAATATAAGGCATGGAACTAGTCATCCTTATATACATTAATTCATTTCCTGATATTCCAATGACACTGAATTCTCAGATAAATAATGATTACTCATTATTTCATCTCGGTATGGCCATACACTTCTCAGTTCACTGATCAAGTGGCCGGTGATATTTTCTCTCTTATCGAGAGGGGTAATCCCTTCACTTCTCTCATGCTCTCTAACATGAATCAGTGCATACCCAATCATACCCGTACTTGTCACTCTGTTACGAGCACGTTAGGTGTATGTCAAAGTACTCAGTAATTCATAAAGAGTTTCATAGAGATTTCAGGTCTAAGAACTCCGATACAAAACTTGCATATGAGAAACACTTATGACTTGTACCATGTAGTGTTCTCATGAGCGGATCGAATCCAGATACCATGTTCTTTAACATGTATCTATGATCTCTGATTGACACTCTTGTCCTAATGATCCGTAAGACAGGACTCATAGCATCAGAGAGAGCATACTAGTCTTAATTCATTTGTTATTCCCATAACAATGACTGACTAGGGATATTTAGAATGAAGTCTCATTTGTTTCAAGGTCTTACAATCCATGTGCCTCACACATGATAACTTAAACCGAAACAACACTCTTGGATAGTTTTATCAATTGGTATGCACAGGAATACAAAGGATAAAACAAATGCCTCATTTTATTAATTTCAAGTGTTTCGTTATAATGTATTGGGGCTAGGGCTTACACTAACATAATCATCCGATATATTTTGAGATATTGAAAGAGTATGGTGAGTATTTGGGATTTGCCCTGTGAGTATTTAAAGGTAAGCAACTATCTATTCAGTTTGGTAAATATGAATTCAGGTTAAATGGGAAGTTCTTGGATTTATCCATGTATTACAGAAACAATAATGAAATGGCGAAAATCCTCAGCATAAGAATTTGTAATTGGGTAATGTGAAGGTACTTAATATGTATGGCTGAAGAATGAGTATGAATGATCAATGATAATATTTTCAATTCTTCGAGCCACGAATGCTAGATTAAGTTTGGCTTTATATGGACATTTTGAAGTATAAGTAACGCCAATATTATACATCAGGTAAGAACAATGGTTCAGAAAGAGAATGTTGTGTGCTAGTTATTACGAATAAGTTAAAAGATTAGTTCTCCAACTGCCAAGATAGTAATATTTTGTATCCGACCAAAAACTGGGGTAATGTGATTAGAGATTCTATTATCGGATTGTTTGAGCTTCAAAGAGGAAGGATGTTGTATGGTAGACTAGTAATAATCTCCATATTAACATGATGATTCACCTTTGAACTGATAATCAGTCGGAGTGGAGAGCTCAAACATTGAAACAACGATTATAGTAAAGTGTATGTGAATGTGATAATGGTGGTGAAAAGTGTTTATTTAAAGAAGAAACTAATAAAGATTTTGATACCGAAATTGGTTAGCTTTAAACGTAAGTGAGTTCCATTAGCGAAAATGCTTCGGAACCATTAAATGTGAATGAAGGTTCGATAAAATAACAGTATTGTATCCTCTACTTTTTGAGATAAGTAAATTTTGAGGGCAAAATTTCTTTTAGTAGGGGAGAAATGTATTGGCCTCAACACTGGGTCAGCCATGAACAGTATTTTCTTATGGTAAATAGTGCTTTTCGGACCCGAAAGGACACCCGAAAGTGAAAAAAATTTTATTGGACCATCGAAAAGTACGGGTCATGGTGAGTCCGGGGTGGAAATTTGAAATGAAATTGAGGTAAAATAGGCCTCCAAATGTCAAAAATACGAAATAGGTAGCAAGTCAATTTCCCTGGTAGGGAATGAGACTTAATTTTGCATAAATTTTTAAAAATAGCAAATCAACTCCAAAAATTACCAGATTTTGTATGCCTACATGAATTTTTGTTTAGAATACTTTAGTAATGAGAATGAAATTTTTCGGTGACACCGGTAGTTATCGAATCGGATCGATAAGTTTGAATTGACTGATAACGGACTCCGATTGAGCTGAAAATTTGTGTGCTAGCTATTTTTGATATGATAAAATTGATGGAATCAAAATTGAAGTGATTTGGAGTGAGAAAGTGGGAGAATTTTAGTTGGGCCTTTGAAAAATGGTTATTCGGCCTTAAATAAATAGATTAGGCCCATTAAGTTTTGGCCCAATCTAAGGCCCAATTGGAGAGGTATATAAGCTGAAAAATCTGTGATTTTCCAGCAGCTTCCAGCCACTTTCAACTCCCTCATCTAGCCGACACCATCATCCTCTCCTTTTCTCAAATTTTTTCATCTATTCCTTCATTTATTCACCTCAATCAAGCATCTAAATTGTAATTCTGCCTCTCTTGATGAGTTTTGCAGCCTCCACCATCTAATTACAGCAAAGGAAGCAAAGGATTTTCAAGACTCAAGTTTTGGTATTAAAAGGGTAAGTTGCTTCCTTAAAGAAATAAATTGATTTTTAAGTGTTTTTAGATATTTTTTAGTGTGTAAAAGTCATTTTTGATGTCAATTTGAGAAAATAAAATAAAAAACTTAGGGTTCCTAATGGTGAAAATTTTGGGTTCCTTAGGTTATCCAAGGGAAGAACAAATTCTTAAAGAAAAAGGGAGAGAAAAATGAATATTAGGCAAGCTAAGCAAGGAAAATAAGGTAAGTGACTACAAAATCCTTTGATTTCCCCTTTTATTGTGAATTAATTCCATTTATTTAAGTGGAAAAAAATTGCTAAATTATTTAATTAATGAAATTGAGATAGGGTAAATGAAATTGAGATATAATTGATGATATGTGTATAATTAGAATGAAGAAAAATAAATTTTAAGGCGATGTTAGCATGATGGCCAAAATTCTCTCTAAGAGAAAAATGGTAATTTTTGTATGAAAATGATAATTAGTAGTCTAAATTAATTATAAATATTATATTTAGCTTCCATGAATTTTTATATGATTTATGTAATTTAATGAAAATTTTTAAAGCTTGGTAGTAGGTTATGTAAGTAATGGAAATGAGGAATTATAAGGAAATAAAGCATAAATTAAGTTTATATGGGTAATAGATGTGAAATAATGTGTAAATAAATTATTAGAAAATTTATCCATGTAATATGAATAAATGAGAAATAAAATGTTAATTATGTACAAGGAAAAATATTGAATTATTAGAAAATAATTCAATAAAATAAAGGAAAAGTGATAAGAAGTGTGAAAAGAGTGCATATAAAATTTTTAAGAAATTTTCATACAATATTAAGGTATTTTTGAAATAAAATATTGAAATTATTAGAATTTTATTGAAGACTAAATGTGAATATATATAAAAGAAAATATTGAAGTAGTAATGAATAATTGCATAAAAACGTGAAAGAAAGTGAATTAATATGAAATTAATTCACATTTAGCGAAAAAGAAATAAAAAGTCAACCGAATAATTTTTCGGAATAATGATTAAGCTATGAAAATAATGAGAATAATAAATTATTGGTAAATAATACATAAAATGAGTGAAAATGATGGAAATTATAAAATAATATGTACACGAATTTTTGTAGAATTTATATGCTTTAATATAACATTTTTGAAATAAAATATTGATTAAGTTTAATTAAAAATATTAAATTATTAAGAATTAATTCAATAAATAAGTACATGATGACAAACTAATGCGAAATAAATTACTTTAGTATAAAAAGAAATAAAAAAATCAATTTATGCATTTTTGGAAAATAAAATAATGAATTATATCAATATAATTCATAACTGTTCAAAAAGTTACAAAATGAATGTTTGGCTAATTTATCAAAATAAATTAGTCAATAAAAATTATTAAAAGAGTGAATTATTATAAAATAATTCAACAACAGTTGGCATATCCGAATGACAAATATTTCGGAAAAAAAAAGAAGAAAAATCGTCAAAAAGTTAATCAATGAATTATTAAGAGATAATGTGCAGAAGATTACATAAAAATAATAAAAGAAATTGTAAATTATAATGCTATAATTCATAAAGGGTATAAAAGACTGAAAAGTCTCAAGTGACCGAGTGAATTAGCAAAGGATAATTCACAAAAGTGACCGATAAATTGTACTGATTTAGAGAAAAGAATTTGCAACTGTCTATACTTGAAAAAGTATTTTAAAAGTCTTGTCAAAAAATTAGAAAGTGACTAAATAGTCAAAAGTACTAAAACGAGTGCAATTGACAAAAATATATTGTTTAAGAGAAAGAAAGTAAAAGGCTCTGACAGTCTGAAAAATATTCTGAAACTAATTGATTGATTTTGCCCTTAGCAATAGTCAGGTAGTAATAGTTTTGTACAGGATATAAATGGCTAGCTATAAGGACACCTTATACTGCGGTGCAAGTCATGGCAATTTGCTATGCTATGGACTGGATCTCCGATCACCATGGCATTCTGTGTCTCTGTTTTTTGCTCTATGAGAAATGGTCCCTTGGGGATCATTTTTCTCTTTGTTGTGGCCCTGTGGGGTCCATGTCCCGCGTATCCTTACTGAGAGTCCTATCTTATTGCATTAGGGGCATATTGGAAAGAATAAATCAGAATTTGTAAAATTTTTGAATAAAAGAACTTACTTGGATAAGTTAAAAAGTTCCAGGGTAAAAATATAAATTTTTACAAAAATTGAAATTAATAAGCAACGATGAAAAGAGATTATTTTACAAGGTAAAATAGTAATTTAATGATTATATAGCTCAAAGATATGCTTCTGTAAAAGAAAAGTAATCAGTTCATAATTAGAAATTATGAATTAAAATAATAATATGATTTAAACTTTTGTAAGCCAAAAGTTAACTGAAAATATAAATAAGTAAATAGACGACAATGCTGTAATTAGAAATGAAAAGTGCCAAGTTTACTATAAGTAGGTAAAAATTCAAGATTTATTTGTGACGTATATCTAATTAAGTATATCATTTTGCATTAAATGTTAGAAACTTTGATTATTGGATTCTGACAAGTAGTTTTATAAGTCCAAGTAAAAGAAAAGAATAAATAATAAAATTGAAGTTTTTGCTATGAAAAGCATAATGTTGCAATTAATGAAAATATAAAGTACTGTATTGAAAATTTGCCATTGCCGTGACAATTAATTATGTAAATCGTTACATCAAAATAAGATTGTACTGAAGTAATTAAATAAAGAATTTTACTTGAAATGTCAAGTCATACGTAAAAGTTAAATAAAAGTAAAAATAAGAAAACAGAAATGTCAATTTTTACTATTAATCGACAAAAATAGAATATTTTGAATTAAGCGAAAAGTTTAAATTAAAGTAAGCAGTTTACTAAAGTGTTGGTAATGATCTAAAAAGTCTATGAAAATGATTAAAAGCTATTTTTTATAAGACAGCGTAATAATTGGCATAAACATAATTATACTTAATTTTGAAATTCTAGGATTTGTAGTCTTCGCTGAGCATATCTAGTGCTCAGCACGTAGTTTTTACTGCGTGCAGGTTCTGAAGATTAGTCAGAGCATAGTACACAGCGGAGTGAAGCTTGAAGAAAAGTATTGTCTAGACTTTTAAGTATTTTTGGCATGTATATACTCATCTAAGAATAATAAAACTTGACTGTATTTTGGATTATTACTTTATTAGTGGTGATTTTTGTTATGTTAGTAAATGATTATGATTGGTATGCAATGTTTGGAATATTAAATATTTGTTGAATATGATAAATCATTGTGCCTCTTGGAGGTTTGTATTGTTTGAATTTTTCAAGAGGCTAGTAAGTCCTAATCGTCATGCTGTCGAAATTTTGTAAATTGAATAGTAATATTAAAGTTTATCAAATTTGTTGGTAGTGTTTGAAGTCTAAAAAAAAAAATTTACTGTTTATCGGTTATTTTGGTCGGAAAGGAACTGTTCCGTTAAGGGTGTTACAGAAATAGATGGAAAATATTGTTAAATACTTACGAAATAGCAATTTACTTTTTTTTATAATTTACGAATTAATGGGATCATCAAATTTTAGATACAATATATATATATATATATATATATATATATATATAAAGAGAGAGAGATAGAGAGAGGGGAAACAAGGCAATCATTCTCCATGTTAATGTGAAACCAATGCATTGTACAAAGAAGCACTGATTAAATTTGTCAAAACATAGCAAAATAATGATAACTAGGGTCAATTAAAACAATTAAAGCAAGATAATTTGAGAAAAAAGTAAAAAAAAAAAAATCGGATGTTATGTGTCATTGTGGCATTTTGTCGAACATTAGGTGGGAATAATTGATTCAACATAAGTATTTTTTTCATATAAACCATCAAAATGCTGTAACAATTTCTCAAATCATCATAAAAAGAAAAAGAAATCAAACTACATTTAATCCTAGTTAATCACAAACAAATTAAATCAATAGACAAATTAAATCAAGAGTGGGGCAATGAAGATGGAAAAGAAAATATAAATGCATAAAGAAGTAAAAAAAAGAAAAGGAGAACACATATTTAATCATTGAGTTCTGGAGAGACAAAGAATTCGAAGGAAGAGAGAAATGAGAGAAGACAATAAAGAGAGTAACCAGTAGAAAGGGGAGAGGTGGAGATCAGCGAGCTCAAATTTGTAAAGTGAGGAGCAATGGCGAGAGGTGGAGCAAGGGGAGTGTGGTGAAAGTAGAGAGGAGGCAGAAAGGGGGAAAAAGTGAAGGTAGAGAAATCTAAACATAATTTCTCTGGCACATCAAATAATTCTATTTTCAATATTTTTAAAATTATTAACTACTTAATTCAATTTTTACTCCCTCCAAAATTCCAAAATAAAAAAGTTTTCCCTCTTAAAAAATTTTAAATTTAATTTTTAATCCTAAATTCAGTTTTTTACCATTAGAAAAATAATTTATATATACCATTATTTATAAAGATGAGAGCAAATATAAAATATTTTTTTAAATGACTATTAATAAAATAATTTATAAAATGAAAGTATTTTATAAGCCAATGATTTTTTTTTTATGTGTTAAAAGGATGATAGATATTTCAAAAAACGTTAAAGAACAAAATAAAAATATAACTCTCATTGTAATTTAAGAAATTTTTATGTCTCTTTTTTATATATTCCTTAATATTCAAGTTGTTTATCAAACATTTTAAATAGGTACTCTAGTCGTTTTATTGGCATATTTAAATACTTGAATTCATTTTTTATTAGAAAAAATAATTAATTGAATTTCATATACCAAAAAATCACGCGTTTAGTATAATATTAAATCACTTTATATATGCATATAATACAATAAATAATTTTATTTTATTTCTAAACTATATAATTAAATTATTAATTTGTATATTTATTTACGCCTTGAGCTAAAAATAAATGAATACTATTTGAGTGATACTAAAAATAAATAAAATTAATTGATAAGATGATTATGTACTCGTATAAGTACATTCAATCATTCATGATATAAAAGTAAATAAATTAATTGATAAGACAATTACAAATTTATATAATTATATTAATTGATAAAATTTTATTATATATAATCACATTATTGATTTATAACTCCATTACTAATATAGGTATTGTGTGAAAATATATAAATACTAGTTGAATGACACTAAAAATAAATGAAATTAATTGATAAAATGATTATACACTCATATAATACATTAATTGATAATATTTTATTATATATAATAAATATATTTAATTATATTATTAATTTAGATATTTATATATGTATTGTTCTAAAAATAGATGAGTATTAGTTAATTATTACTCGTAGTAAATGAAATTAATTGATAAAGTACTTATGTGATAAAAAATTATAAGCAATATATATATATATATATATATATATATATATATATATATATATATATATATATATATATATATATATATATATGTGTATATTATTAATATTATATATAATAATTAATAAATATCTGTTCTTTCGGTACAAGATAATTCAATACAATTTAATACGGTTCTCGGTCTGATTTTAGATAAAATATCTAGATTCATTTTAAATAAAGTCAGCAGTATAATTCGGTTCGATTCTAATAAAAAAAATTACCGATACAATTCAGTTTTTTATCTTTTTATTCAGTATTTCGATTAAATATAGAAAGATTCAGACTCGTGTATATCCCTTCAATGTGTTACTCTCTCTAATATATTATTATTATTATTTATGAAAGAAACTATTGATATAAGTAATTAAAAAAATTAATTAATAAAGAAATATTATGATCTAAATAAAAATAAAAACAAATTAGCCATTAAAACGAGAAAAAAAAATTTAAATAGAGCATTTAAAAAACAGTGGGAAAACACTGTAACATACTAACATAGCTAAAGTAAACCATCCCTTAATTTGCCCAGGGCTATCCGTTTTTTTTATTTTTCGTATGCGGGGTACCCATCTCTTTCTTTTATATTTTCCTGGATCAGCCCAAACCCGATGAAATCTAAAGAGAGATTCTTCACAGAATAGAGAAGAATGAAAACCCAATAGATTAAGCTCAGTCTCTTCTCTCCCTCCTTCTCCCACAAAGAAAACCCTAGATTTTGGGTTATTTCTTGCAATGCATCAATGATTTTTCCCTGAAGAGTTTAATCGTCGTCGAGCTTGAAAATTCCCAGGAGGAAGAGGCGGAGATCTTAATCGCCGTCGCCGTCGTTATGTATAGAGACCGAGGAATTGGTGGGTCCAAAATGGAGATTGGTTCCATCGATCGGAAGCGAATCAACGATGCTCTTGATAAGCATCTTCAGCGATCCTCTCCCTCTACTTCTAGAGCAATTAACGGCAAAGATGTTTCCTCTCAGTCTGTTCTCATGGGGAAGCATCCACCTGATCAAAAGGATCCCCTTTCCAAAAACAACGCCTCTGATGGTTTTTTTTACTTGCAACTTTTTAGTTATATTCATAATTTTGCTTCTATATATGTTATTATTTGTGTGTTCTGTATGTTGAATCATTAATATCCTAAATCAATAGCTTCATGCTTTTCTTTTTCTTTTTTAAATTAGTTTATTTGGCTAATGTTCTATGTATTTTAAACTTTGAAATTTGTCTTAGAACCTTGAAATTATATTCTGTCTGATAGATTTCAGTTGTTACTGTAATTAGAATGGCACTAAAAAGCAACAAAGCTGATGCTGTGAGTCCTAGAGTTGTTAGTAAGAGTCCCAGTTGCTTTCTTTGAGGGTGATAATGACACTTTCTGAATGGCTAACATGTTAACAACTACCATAATCATTAATCCTCCGATCTCTTATGAATTCATACACTTTCAGGGGTAACAGATTGTTTGCAGCTTGTTATCGATGCTTGTTTAGCTGCAGTCTAGAGTTTTCTTTAGAGATATTTTCTAATTTGAAGACATTTGTGTTTTGGCAAATGAAAGAAAATTTCAAGTCCATTAACTATTTTTGCAGCAGTTTGATAGCTAGGTTCAATTAAGTTGCATGAAAATTCAAAAGAGTCTTATAATATAAGATGGCATCCCACTGCTTGTAAACTTCTTTTTTTTTTTAAGAAGTATCCCAAACCTCATTATTTTGTCAAAAGTAAACTGTGGATTTTGACAAAATGAACAATATTTGTAATATCTTTTATTGTTTTTCTAAATAAGAGAAAATTTCAAATTATAATTCAGCTTTGCAATTTCATAATTTTATTTGCATAATTGAAACAAATTTATCAGTTTTCAAGCTAGAATGGACATGCCAGAAAAAAGTGTTTCCTAACAGTTCTGCTTGTTACTTATTAGAGCTGTCTTCCTTTGGGCCACCATGGAAGGGATGACTAGAACATGAACTATACTATGAATAATTATGTGTGGAGTACCTGTTATGGCATTCCTTGCGCAGTTTCATTTTTGTCTCTTCTTTATAAATTTTTTTAAACTCAACAAGTCTTCCTTGCTATTTTTATCTGTATTTCCTCTGTGTTATTTAGTGGTTTTTGATACATAAATTTCTCCTCCTCCTGTAGTGTGTTGGATGAATCTTTTTCCACATTTTTTGTGATTTTTTTTCTTTAGTTTATAAATTTTTATCTTCTTGTCATCGGTATCAGCAAATAAGTTTGTTAGTTGGCTGATCCACTGCAGAGGAATCTGAAACTGACAGTGAGGAATCAGATGTTAGTGGTTCTGATGGAGATGACACTTCTTGGATCTCATGGTTCTGCAATTTGCGAGGGAATGAGTTCTTTTGCGAAGTTGATGATGACTACGTACAAGATGATTTTAACCTATGTGGATTAAGCAGTCAAGTTCCTTATTATGATTATGCACTTGATTTGATTTTGGATGTAGAATCCTCTCATGGTAAGCATAGCATCTTTAGGTTCATTGGTATGCTCATTTTGACATGTTATTTAAAAATCAATATTCTCTCATGTCAAAGTCATTTTGAGGTGTGATGCGGTCATGTAAATGATGATGATCATTATTTTGTTCTTCACATTAGTTGCATACGCAGGCATAATGCAACTATATGAACTCTATTTCCCGAAAGCCTAGCAGAGAATGACATTATCTGCAATAACTTGTTATTGTAACATTTTGTTTCCTGGAGCCTGGCAATCAATTTATTTACATAGAATTACATGTTTGTGGCCTTGGTCACTTACTGGATTGCTTCTATCAATTGATTGGGATAGGGGATATGTTTACAGAGGAACAACATGAATTAGTTGAATCAGCAGCAGAGATGCTTTACGGTCTGATTCATGCCCGATACATATTGACCAGCAAAGGGATGGCAGCTATGGTATGACTTCGTGATTAAGTTCTTTGGACACTGTTATGATGGGATCACTTCAGTATTGACGCACCTGCTAGAGTGATTTTGTTTTTTCTACAGCTGGACAAGTATAAGAATTGTGACTTTGGGAGATGCCCAAGAGTTTACTGCTGTGGGCAACCATGCCTTCCGGTAGGTCAATCAGACAGCCCTCGGTCAAGCACTGTAAAAATATGTTGCCCTAGGTGTGAAGATATTTACTACCCACGATCCAAATACCAAGGTAGTATCCTTTTTTTTTTCAATGTTTTTGGATGGGGCCTCCTTAATTGTATATGTTCACATCATTAATTGTATATGTTCACATCAATTTTACATTTTCTCCCATAAATATGTTTTTCTTGTGCATGTTTAGCATTCAATTTGGCCTATTCATAATATGTTTTGCAGCTAACATGGACTTCTTTAATTTCAAAGAGAACTACTGTTTAGGATTAACAAATATAATAGTTAGTTCTTGTCATAGGAGGAGGGTTCTTTTCAAGTTTACTCCATTCATCCGCTGATGTTCTGTTTAGTTTGTTCACTTGCTTTCTTCCTTGTATTAGAATTAGTTCTTGTCCTAGGGGGAGGGTTTTCAGTTTGTTTCATTTGGACGGTGTTGTTCTCTCTTCATTCATTGACTGCCCCCCTTCTAGATATTAGTAAATTTTATAAAGTGTGATTTGAAGGACCTTGTTTTTGTGGGAATTGCTTCTATATGCATCAGGAACATGATCCTGGAATTTCCAGTATCACAAACTCTACTTGCTTGATTTAGATCCTTTGCTAAGCCACTTTTGATTTTTGGTTTTTGTTTTTGCTTTTTTATTTGTGTACTTAAGTATCCAGGTAGGCTTATGGAATGCTTTATAATTGGACATGCTAACAAGTATAGCTTATTTAAGAGCTCAAGTCCTGCTCATCGCTAGCATATTTTTAAACCCAGGCTTGAGCTGGAACCTTGTCCTGGTACAAACTTATAATTATATATTCTTATGCATACATATGCAGCGATATTCATAATTCTATGGGACGTCCAACACACTAGTTATTTTTATTTCAACCATTTTGAATTGAGTATTTAGTTGCATCTTAGTATATATTGCTTCATGCCTCTGCAGTCAGTAATTCTTCGTTTACCTTATGGTCTCATTCATTCCTACCATCCTTATGCTTATTCCAACATCTTTGATGATAACATAAAGCAATAATTGATTGTGATGGAGGTATACTTTAGGCAATTATCTTACATTTGTTATGCAATAAAATCTATTAAACTTCATGGCTAAACATTTGGAAAAATTTGTTATGATGTTTTGGCCACTGAGATGGTAAATGCTTTGGGGTTAGTATTCTTATGCCTGTGGCCTCCTCCTATGCCTTGGCTATTTTTCATATCAAGTTTCCTTAACTATATATATTAGACATTGATGGAGCCTACTTTGGGACTACATTTCCTCATCTGTTCCTGATGACGTACGGGCACCTCAAGCCACAAAAGCCATCTCAGAGCTATGTACCAAGAGTATTTGGGTTCAAGTTGCATAAACCATGACAATGGATGTTGAAAGCTTCTTTGGTCTGAGAGTCTGTTAAGCTGTTAATGATGCAGGATGCTGGAAGCGCCCCACTCTGCTCACAGAAACTAGTAGAGGGGGAGAAAAGATAACCAGTCAAGATTCGAGGGAGTGCCATAGAGATATGCTGCCATGTTGAGTAGTATTCAAAATTTTAGTTTTCTAAGTAGTCCTCTGCCTGCTTCTTTTCTTTCAATTTTCAGAGTTGCAAATTAGCAACTGTCTTTACTTTATAGATTAATTTTATACATTGTGTTTAGTGATTTATACGTACTTAATTAGCATGTGCAGCAAGAAAATTGGCAGTACTTCTAACTGCCCTGAGTTCCATAACTTTACAAGTGCATTTGATGTCTTTATTTTGGATCTCCTTAGAGCCAATGATTTTTAAGCTCAGAAGTTACCAAAGTATTCAAGTTTTGAAAGTATTGCTTAGATCCTCCGATCTATCTATTCTGTTCATTGTTGTTTAGTTTGTAAAATGACTTCCTTCGATGGGGTTTATGAAATTTTCATGAACCGAGCAAAGGTGAAAATGCTGACCAGGATAAGACAGTTTAGTTAAAAAAGCAGCGGTGGCGGGATGTTGATTATTATTCTCAGGTGGCATTTGGCATTGCTAATTTCAGAAAAATCAAAAATTAATTTTCGTAAAAAGTGAAAAAATCTTTTGTCGTAAAAAGATAAAAATTGAAGTGTGTTTTAAAAAAACTGTATTTTAACTTTTGAGGATAGATAATTTAAAATCTTTTAAGATAAAAATATTATTTTATTTTATTTTATTTTATAATGATAATTATATCCAGTATATAAAAAAAAAAAATTCCTCTTTTCTCTTGTACTACCATTCAAAATTATCTTTCCTCTCTTTTTTTATCATCCAAAATTATTAGAGGTCAAAAGGAAACCATTCTCTCAATTTGTATTACCTTTTAAGTAAAATAAAAGCCATTACTATTTTTTCATTTTTATACCAATTTTTCATGTAAAATTGTTTTTAATTTTTATTGGATTTTTTTTTATGTTACTTGATATCCATTTTTTTTTCTTTGCTCAATCTTATGTCAAAAACGACTTCGCTCTTCTTATTGTTTCTTTTCTTTCTTTATTATTCAAAATTATTAGAAGTCAAAAGGACATTGTTCTCTCAATTCGTATTACCTTTTGGGTAAAGTAAAAATCATTACTATTTTTCCTTTCTTATATTGATTGTTCTTGTAAATTTTTTTTCAATTTTGATTGAAATTTTTTTTTTTATTTGATACCTATTGTTTTTTTCGCTCGCTTAATTCGAAATGAGTTTTATGACTCAAGTTGATTGTTATTTTTTTACTTCTTATTTTTTTCGATGTTCATATTGCATGTCCTTGGGTTAAATCATTTTTGTAGTGTTATTATTATTATTATTATTATTTTGTGTTCATTTCGTATTGTTGGTACTTGAGAATAGCCAAATCTTATTACTAGCCTCTAAGAATGCACTAAAGCCTACGGCTTCCTTTAGCTCTTGGCTCACTCTCTGCATAACCAAGTCTAAGCTAGAAGAATCTGAACAGCCTATCTGCTAAGAATGTATTTAATATTCATTAATTTTGAACATATCTATAATATAGGGGCTTTTATGTTGGGAAAAAAAAATTGGCAATAAGCCCTTGCCGTGGAAGAGAAACCATTGATTTTGCTTAAGAAAGGATTGATAAGATGTATCATATTGTTGGTACTTGAGAGTACACTAACTCCTCTATGAGAGATATATAACAACCCTATTGAAACTAAAATCAAGATTTCATTTTCAGAGTATGAAAAGCACATAGAATTAAGTTTTCTTTTTAAAAGAAAAATTAACATTTTTTTGAAAAAAATTAATATCATACATGAGAGCGGGGACCATGGTAATTTATTGGAGTTGTCGTCGTTATCAATAATTTGAATGTCATGCTATTGATAACAAGTTAATATTTTTTGTGGTACTAAATTTTATGATTTTTAGATTTAATGCATGATATTTACCTAGTATTACTTCTCATATATATACATGGATCAAGAAGATCATATTCATGCTTATTAGTGTTAGCCACACATACCTGCAAGTTTTCTTTTTATGCATATAGTCATACAGTGGGCTTTTTCCTTTCATTTGAGGCTTATCATTAATATATCTAGCTAGATGGAGTTCAAGTTGATCTAATCTATTATATATTAATTTTTTCATAAATTTTATTTTTATTTAAAAGATTTATTCATGTGTTAGATATTAATTAAAATATAATTATCTTAGATGTCACAAATCCAATATGTTCAAGAAAAAAAAGAAAAAAAAACAACAAAAACTATATGGAATGATAATATGATCTTATTATAATGCGTCTCTTTCTATATTTATATGAGGCCTAGATAGCGGATGTACTTGAGTATCGAATCTTATAGTATCTACTTACAGGTTTAAGGCGTCTGATGTAATAAGTTCGATTGACTTTAGATCCATTAGGCATTGCCAATCGATTTGATAGTGTTTAACCTGTGTAGACAGTCAATTGGTTTTTTAGGCTTTAAGCAAACTATTAGGCCTGAATCGTTATGGACTTCCAACTATTGGAATAGGCCTAAGTATAATAATGTTATATATTATCATTTGTCCTTGCGCCCCTTCCACAACATTCCGATAGAACTTGTGATAGTCTTTTTGTATTCTATACGTTTCGAAAATAGAAACATTCATTAAATAACTACAAAAAAAAATTAAATTAGCGACAAAAATTAGTGATGACATATGTTTTGTCGCTAATTAGCGATTATTTTCATTTTCAGTCATAAAAATGTATTGGTCATAAGTTTAGCGACAAAAAACTCAAGACAATCACTAAATTTGGTGGCAAAGAATGGTCCCAATTTTTGTGACGAAATTAGCGACGGGCTTTTGTCGCTAAAGACATTTCTATTTTTTTAATTTTGTAAATTAATTTCCAAAAAAATAGCAATTTAAAAATAGTCGCTAATTATAGTGAAATTCTAGTGAAGGACAATGCGTCGCAAATATTGTCGCTAAAAATATTTTATATTATATTATTTGTCTATTTTTAATTAAATTTTTAAAAAAAATTATAATTTTACCAAATATTATAATATTAATTAAATATATACATATATATTTATTCTTACTAATTATGTATCATAATTTTGCTTTGCAATGAAATATATGAAAATTCAGTCATTTTACCAATTTCGATAAAATTCACATTTAATTTCAAAATTATATAATTAAAAATTTTTACCAAAATTTATTTTTTTATATTTTTATTGATTAAAACAAATTTTTTAATTTTATTTTTTCGCTTGCAATTGTATTATATGATAGTTGTATTTTTTTTATTGCAATCTTATTATACTATATATTGAATCAAGTATAATTTACTTCTAAAACTAGTGAAAATTGATTATACTTCTAAAACTAGTGAAATTGACATTTTTCTTCATTTTTTTAATATAATTTTCAATTATTTTTCTCAATCAATTTATCTTTATTGATTTCTAAATCATTTCATTTGAAGTCAATAAAATTTTATTTTTTCAAAATTTTAATAATATTAGATAGATATTAATTATAAAAGTAATTTTTATATTTAATATGTATTTATTATGTGTACATATTATATTTATGGATACAAAAAAAAAACCTATATAAATTCATTTACGAAATTATCCCCCATTTAACGTATATTATACATATGAAAGTAGGGATATTTTTGCCTTTTAAAAAACCCTAATTACCCCGCCTCTGTTTACCTCATTCTTCTTATGAAACAGGGAGAGGAGATCAGGGAAGGCAGGGGAAAACATAACACAGATAAAGAGAGGGAGACCGGAGAAGGCAAAACGGCTCACCAATGCTGGCGATCCAATGCCGTTCACTCGCTGCAGTCGACAACCAAGTCGTCTCCTCTCATCCGCGGTCTGATTTGCCCCTAATACCCTGCTGCCCTGATTTGGGTTCTTTCACCTGAAGGCTTTTACTTGAGATTTCGGGCTCCTCCAGCTTCCAAAGTTGACACAAGTAACAACAATGAGACCTAAAGGGTGAGACAATCATCTCAATATCCTCCATTCCTCCCCACTCGATGGCAACGGTTAGATCAGAAAAGGGGTAAGTCGGCTACTCCAGCATAGATTCTGACCAAACCACGATTCCCAAGCTCCCTGGAGGTTACCCGCAGCCCCAACTCCAATTAGGCAGGGGTGGTCCATCTCCGGCAAAGCTCTGGTGTATCTCATCAATGCTTAAGTCAGATCCATCAGTAAGTTCTTTGTTTTTTGCATATATAACTCATCTTTATTAGGTTTGGTTCTATTGTTGTTCCAAAAATTATCCTTTCACCGGAAGCAAAGTCCATCCGTTGACATATATTATGGATTTTTTTTATAGCAGATAATGTTTATCTTTCTTCGTGATGTTTGGTTTCCATTATAAAACTTACCCCATTTAAATGATAAGTAGATAATTGTCCATTCATGGGCATATTTTTGATATCCAATAGTTTGGCTCTTGATACCAAAGTAGACAAGAAGGGAATATAATAGAACTGTTAAATAAAATAGAAATGAGTGATTTCTTAGAATTTCCTCATTAGTTTAAATAAAACTTCATAATATTAGGGAATTAGCTGTTATATTTTTATTTTTCTATTAGGACTTGAATATTAGGTTCTGCATCTTATTTCCTAGTGCCTAAATCTATATTAGGAGGAAGGTTATATATATATATATATATGGAAATTATTTGTGGTTTACCAATAAAAATAGGTATCAAAGAGTTTTTGAGGTAGCATTTTGTTTCTTAGAGAAAATTGGTCTAAGTTCTTTGTCCACTTGAGAGTCTCTAGCTTGGACTGTTGTCGAATAGACTAACCATTTGAGGCAGTACACAACACATTGAGTCTTGTGATGATTATTCTCCATAGAAAAATCCATCTCCTCCTTCAATAGGCGGGCAGGATGGTATAAACCTTCAAGTGCATTTTCAGATTTAGATACTCAAAAGGTCTATGCAGACCCTACACGTTAATGAGACAATAACAAAGTAAGATTCCTTTAACTTCTCTAATGCAATTCAGGTTTTAAAATGATCAGAAGTTGAAATTTTACTCTTTATTCAGTATCTAATGTTACTTTTATATGAAAAAGTGATGAAAGTGCATGCATGAATTCCATATTAAATGTCATTATGAGTCCTATAACTATTGTCAAAATAGGTAAACTGGATATAATTTTATAGATTCACTCATTAATTTGTCTGACTCGTAGGCAATCTGAATTCTTACAGTGCCATCATGGCACAATACTAATTGTCTACCTACTGTTATTGGAGTTGGACACTATACCTGTCAATGGATGTATGAATAGTAAAAAAGCTTATGAAATAGGTCCATTGGGGGTTCTTTTATATGTAGGTTATCTCTGTATTCTTCACTATTATTAAAGTCATTACTAATTTGATAAAATGATTTATCAATCTGGTTTTTAATGGTCTTTCAAGTATATAGTTTGCTAAATACGCGAGCTTTAAGGTTTCCATTTTGTTTCTTTATAATGTCTTTGTACCTTTTTTGGGGTTTATTTATTTCTTCAAAATGCATGCTTTAATTAAAACAATATACTAAGTAACTTTTCTATTTGAATTTATGTCTTTTGGAAAATGATAACTTGCATTGTTTTATGATTTCTGTTAGATGAAGATTACTGGTGGTGTTTGGCATGTTGAGTTTTGACCACCAATATTATGTATACATCATTAGTCATTGCCATGATTAGGAGGAAATGGAAAAAATATGCATATAAATAAAGTAATTTTGCTTATTTTGTGCTGATTAGTTGGTCATTAATTAATTATTATGCTCTTTCAAAACCCTTTGCATACTCTTCATGCTTTACTTCTTTTAGTATCTCGAATTCCTTAACTATAGGTTTCATATTCCAATTCTAAATATATATAACTCCTTTTTAAATACTTGCAATTAAGCTTTTTTACCACTTTTAACTACTTGGGGTCCATTTTTTTCTTAACATCATATTTCAATTTATTTTATATGTTCACCATTGAAATGGTTTTTAAGGGATCAATATTATGCATTCATCTAGTGTAATGTTTTGTTCTGTATATATGTTGTGTCTTGTTGCTTGCATATTCTTATTGTATATCTGTAAAAATAAGAAAGCATGATAAATCATTAGGTGTGGAAGTGAATGGATAGAGATAATCAAGTTAGAGGGAGTTGTTGGATTAAAAGAAAGGCAATTAGAGAGTAGGCTTTATGTATAATAGGGTGTGCCCTTAGCTGTAAATATTGTGTAGCATGGAATTTTTTAGAATTGGGTGTGGATATTGGATCTTTTGTGGTTGCAAGTGCAATAGTATATTGTTTAGCTTTTGTGTGTGTTTTTTGTTAGATTTAATTTTCTAAGTATTATGCAATTTAATGTACCTGTGTAATATTATATTTTTTAAAACTATAATAGTATTGGAGAATTTTTATTTAAATAAATTAAATTATGATTTTCTTATATAATAAATTAATATATTAATTTAAATTATGATTATGCATATAATAAATTAATATGTTGACTATACAGGTTGTAAATTAATAAATACAAAAAAAATTAATTTATGCTATCATTTCGCAATAGATTCTTGACAACAACAGATGTCGCTAATATGTAATAAATTAAAAATTGATACAATCTGCATTAGTGATGTAAAATTTTGTCGTTAATAATTAATATTATATTTGTTGCTACTAAATTTAAAATGCATTTAGCAATGGATTTTTCCTTTTTTGTGACTTTTTTTGTTGCCAACTTTAGCGACTGTTCCATGTTTTCGTCGCCAATAAATTCGCAATTGAGCTTTTTGCAACGGTAGTTGTCCCGTTGCTAAAAGTGATTGGCAACGGAAATGGATCAATTAGCTACAAAAAATGCCGTATTTGCATATATCCCGAATATTCATTTAAGAAACAATAAAATTTATTTCCTGCTAATCTTTCTAACATTTGGTCAATAAAAGGCAATGGAAAGTGGTCTTTTCTAGTGGCATTGTTTAACCTTCTATAGTCAATACATACCCTCCATCCCGTTACCGTGCGTGTAGGAATTAATTCATTATTTTCATTTATCACTACAGTCATTCCTCCCTTTTTAGGTACACATTGAACAGGACTTACCCAATTACTATTGGAGATAGGATAGATAATACCTGCATCAAGTAGTTTCAATACCTCCTTTTTCACTACCTCTTGCATAGTTGGGTTGAGTTTTCGTTAAGGTTGCACCACAAGTTTAAAGTTGTCCTCCATGGGTATACGATGTGTACAATATCTTGGGCTAATCCCTTTTAAGTTGGATGTCGCCCAACCTATTGCACCTTTATGCTTTTTGAGTACTCCAATGAGCATTTCTTCTTCCAAATCTATCAACAAAGATGAAATAATTACTGGATTAGCATTATCACTTAAAAGTACATATTTCAAATGAGATGGAAGTGTTTTAAGTTCAGAATCTCCTTTAGGAGGGGATGGTTCATCCTCCCTTTCATTATCTTTACTATGCTCTTGTTCTAGAATTTGTATCAACTTTTTCTCCTTTGTATCCAACTCTTCAATTTTCTTTGGATGCATTAAGCAATTTTGAAGCTCATTTTTGAGAATGATTTCCTCTTGCTTTGTGTTGGCACATTCTTGAACCTCATCAACAAAGTAAATGGATTCTTCAAAATCATACGAGGGGTGTTTTAAAATTTTATTAACATTAAAAACCATTTCCTCCTCGTTAAATCTTAAAGTAACCGTTTGTCCATGAACATCTATTAAAGCTCTTGCTGTGTTCAAGAATGGCCTCCCCACAATTAATGACACTTTTCTATCTTCTTCCATGTCCATCACCATAAAATCAATCGGAAATATGAAATTTCCTACTTTTACCAATAGGTCCTCGATGATTCCTTTTGGCCTCTTCATCGATCTATCCGCCAATTGAAGCGTCATTCGGGTTTTCTTTAAATCACCTAGATTCAATTTCCTGCAAATTGAATAAGACATCAAATTAATACTTGCACCCAAATCACATAAAGCATTTCCAACAAAATTTCCTCCTAATTCATAAGATAATGTAAAACTATCTGGATCTTCTAATTTTTCAGGAATTTTATTGGTTAAGATAGCACTACAATTATCGGACAATTGAACCGTTCCTATGCCTTCTAGTTTTTTCTTATTAGAGTACAATTCTTTCATAAATTTAGCATATTTAGGTATGTGTAATAAAACTTCAGCAAATGGTAAGTTTATATGTAGCTTCTTAAACATGTCCAAAAATTTACTCAATTGTTCATTTTGTTTCTCTTTTCTAGCTAGAACCGAAAATGGTAATTGAGATTCATCAAGAACAGTGGAAACAAGTTTTTCTTTACCTTTACCCTTCTTAATCGTAGGAGGTGTTTTTTCATTATTTTCAGAATTAGAAACACTTACCTCCGTTGTTGTTTCCACCTTTTTAGAAGAATTATTACCAAGTTCAGTCTTCTCTAACTCTTTCCCACTCCTTAAAGTGATTGCTTTGGCTTCCTCTTTTGGATTTCGTTCTTCATTGGATGGAAATGTCCCTTGAGCACGGTTTGATAAAGAACTAGCAAGTTGCCCCATTTGGTTTTCTAGGTTCCTAATAGATGCCTCTTGGTTTCTCATTCAAATATCTTGCGATTTTCACCTAGCATCTTGACTAGCTAAAATTGAGTTTTGGGAAGCCATGAAATTTGCAATCATTTTTTCAATATTAGATTTTTTTTCTTGAAGAGGGGGAGGTTGAGGTTTTTGAAAACCGGGTGGTTGGTGGTATGTTTATGATGGATAATGATTTGGGTAATGATGTGGAGCTTGGTTTTGGTATGGAAGTTGATTATTGGAAGTTTGATTGTAATTGAATTGGGGTCTAGGATTGGGGTTAGAAGAACCTTGATTACTTTCTCTTCATGAAAAATTTGGATGGCCTCTTCATCCCGCATTGTAAGTATTGCTATACGGATTCAAGGTATTGACTTCTTCTACCATACTTTCAGCATTTTTCATTCCCATAGGTTCTGGATTTCCTGCATAAGAATTAACTTCATTAGATAGCATAGAGACATTTTTAGCTTTAAACTCATTTATTTCTTTTGAATATCTCTTTTTTATTAATTCTAATTGAGCTTTCAACATAGCTACTTCATCAATATTATGAACTTCCTGTTTCTTTTGAGTTGCTCTAGAGCTTGCCCATTGAGAATCATTGGTGGTCATCTCATCAAGGAGTAAAAATGCATCTTCGGGAATTTGATTCATGAAACTTTCATTTGAAGTTGCATCTAACAAAGATCTTGTTGATGGATGAGCACCTGCATAGAAAATATGCATTAATTGAAAAATAGAAACTTTATGATGAGGACAACTTTTTAATAGTCTCCTAAATCTTTCCCAAGCTTCATGGAATGGCTCTTCATAAAATTGCTGGAAGTTACTAATTTGTTTCCTAATGAGGGCAGTCTTGGTGGGTGGCAAGAATTTGCATAGAAATTTCTCTTGCATTTGTTGCCAAGAATGGATGGATTGATTTGGTAGCATTTGTAGCCAATCCCTAGCTTTTCCTATTAGGGTGAATGGAAAGAGTTTCGACCTAATTGCATCAGTCGATACATTAGGAATTTGCACAGTATCACTCACTTCTAAGAACATATCCAAATGTTGTGCAGGATCCTCTATATTCGAACTCAAAAATTGGTTTCTTTGTATCATAGTGATGGTAGCGGGTTTAATCTCAAAGGGTTGGTGGTGAGGAATCTTAATAGTCCTATGTTTTTCATTCCACCTAGGGATAACATAATCCCTTATGGTTCTAGGTCTATACCCATTCCCGGGAGCTTGGTGGGGTATGTGTTGCTCTTCGATCCTAGGTGGTGGATCATTCATAGGTTGTTCAATTTCTGGGTCATTCATATTGCCTCTCAACCTTCGAATCCTATGGAATGTCTTTTCAATTTCAGGGTCTAATGGTAAGATGGGGTTGTCTCTCACCATAAACCACTAGTCACCTAAAAAGAAAAATAAGAAATTAGATGGAGAAGAGAAGAAAACACACAGAAATCACTTTAAAATCAAAATGAATAAACAAATGCCAATGTATCTCCGGCAACGGCGCCAAAAACTTGACCGGTGTCTAGCAAGTGTACTAGATCGGCTAGTAATATGGAAAAATAAGATTATGACCCAAAATATCGAACCCAAGAGAAACTTGTGCTTGTATGTGCTATTTCAATTTCAAAATCAATTTTGTGTATAAAGAGAGAAGAGAAATCCCAAAGTTGTGATGATTTGAAAACAATAATTTAAAACTAAATTAAAACAATTGAAAAAGCTAAAGTAAAGAAGAGATTTATTGAAAGCAAGTAAATTGAATGAGTTAAAAATCAATGATAAAGACAACTTTCACTAAAAGACTATCCACCTTAATAAATATTGCTATGACTTAATTAAAAGAAAACATACAAGTGATTATGGAAAATTCAGTTTAATAAACCCAGATAACTTTATTCAAGATTATCATTCCAAGCATTAAAACTCTCTTATTCAGAACAATTCAACACTTAGCATAAAGAACTGAATTAAGTCTCCTAGATGTCTATTAAAGCCTTTTCTTAAGAGATTTAACTTTCACCTATTCTTGATTACACTTTTCTTAATCTTAACTTACTTAAATTAACACACAATTATAGTTTATTCAGATTATAATTATGCATTAATTCAACTAAATTAACCTAAGAGCATGCAAATCATTAATCAACTTAAACCAATTAATTAACCAATTCTTAATCAAGTTAATAATCAACTTAAAATTGAGAAAAGACAAGATTATGTTTAAGAACCAAGCAATAATCAACTTATATTAAAATTTAAGAACAAACTCAAGTCATAACAATACAAGTCAATGATTCAAGTATCCTTTAGCAAAAGTTAAAGAAAACTACTCATAAACCATTCTTAAAACTAAAACAATGTTTTGAAGAAAACACTAAAAACAAATAACGTAAAAAACTAAGAAAGCAAAGCTTAATTCTAAGGCCTGATTCTAGGGATTGATGATTATTCTTCTGTGTTTTGGATTACTATTTATAGGCAGGAATTGTAGTAAGCTCCTTGTTAAACTTCGGTCATAAAATAGGAATTAAATTCTGCTAAACAGGAAGCTCGTAAATCCTTCGCGATATGGGAGTCTTCATCACGTGGCCACGCCCTTTAGTGTGTATTTCTACATGTGACCACGGCTCATTTAGTTCTTCTTCCACACGTGGCCACGTGTGGTCCTTCACTGGGAATCCACGTGGTCACGTGGTCTTCATAAATTCCTTCAATTGCTTTCACGTGGCCACGGTTCCTTCTTTCTCTTCTCTTCACATGGCCATGGTTTCTCCTGTTTTCTTCTTCACGTGGCCACGTTTGGATTTCTTCAATACTTTCACGTGGTTACGTGTCAAGGCTCTGGACTGCACGCTCGTTTCTTGCCTAAATTTCTCATATTTGCGCTTCTAGCCCTAAACTTTGTCCTTTTTGCACTTTAAGCCCTTTTATATCAATTTAAACCTAAAAATCAAACAAAACACAGAATTAACCTTAAAAACATAAATAGTACCAAATTAACTCTAATTAACCTAAATAAAACCAAAACAACTAAATAACACAACTAAAAACATATAAAAAACTATATATATTTCACACTTATCACATGCAAAACATAAACTTACATAATAATGTGTTTAGAGAGCAAATTAAATACTTTAGGTTATACTAATCCAAGTGATGCCATCATCCAGATAATTTTCCTAATTCAAATAATCATCAAGTAGAACTAGCAAGGTATATTTCTCAATCAGGTATCTTTAGGGGACTTTAACTTTATTAAATATAATAATAATGTTATCATTATATCATGATAACATAAGTCTCAATGGATAATTACTTTACTAATGTAAATAATAATGCAGAATAATTGATTTAGGATTCAACCCAATCACATCATTTGGCAAATTCTCAATCCATGCATATGATGGATTATTATACATTTAAGTACATTTATAATTTATGCACTTTTTAACTTATATAATCAAATATAGTTTATTTTATTTAATTATTTTATTACAGATATTGCCCACAGTAATTCAAAGGAATACATCGAAAGGATACACGAGACTACAACATTTTAAGCCTTCTAGGGTACAACTATTTAGGCCTACCAAATACAACCATATAGGCCTAATAAATATGACCATTAATGCCTGATGAATATGACCATTATGGCCTAATGATTATGACCATTACGGCCTGATGATTATGATCATTATGGCCTGATGATTCCGACCAGATGATTCCGACCATTACGGCCTACCAATTATATCCTACCTAAGTTTTCTTATCGATTACTACAGGCAATAAAGTCTTATTTTCACATTCACTACCTAATTACCACACATTTACTCACAAACGCATCAAATGGAATTTCATTATTGCTTACAATTTAAACCTTAGGTTATACAATATACGAGACAAGCGATTAAAACAAATTGGTTTTATTAGTACTAACATCATACTCATAACATATATTCACATAAGTTACTTTAATCACCACAATTTCTAGTAACTGTAGCTATAAATTTAGAACATAAACTTATAAGCATGATATCTTAGCAAGCATGCTTAGCATACTCTTCCTAATGTCCTGCACACTAATCCATATACAAGCCAAAAATTTAGTCACATTAATACAATTTGGTTCGGACTTGATTTACTAATTCTTAAGCTTCCTATGTATTCCATATAGGGAATCAGAAACACATAGTTCTGCAACTTTGAAGTTCAACATAGCACTTTAACCATGGTTCCATATCCAACACAACTTCGTACATAAATTTTAATTACCAAATTACACTCAACTGTTATATTTCTCAATTTCCAAGCAACACTTTCAAATCAAAGACTTTTCAACTATGAGTGCTTAATTATTTAACAAGAAATATGAAGGGGGAAATCAATAGATTTATGTTTTTACATTTCCTTTCACTATACTTGATATTCAAAATACTAATTAAAAACTTTCATATCCCTAGCATACATACATAAGTTATTCTACCTCAATAAAGTCAAGATTTGATCCATATATTCATACGATAAATCCTTTACATTTTTGTTACACATTTTGGTTCATATACATTACAATTTTCATCTATTATAGAACTCCTAACCAATTTAACCCCATTCCATGCCATTTTTAAGCTTTATTTTTTCCATACTAAAGCAATATTTGGGAAATATATCAATTCAAGTGTAGCTAATAACCAAATTATACGTTCAATTAAAATCTAATTATACAAATGTTCAATTAAACAAAAAAATTAGCATACCTCTATTAACCATAAATGAATTCTATTTACAAACTTAAATCATCTAACTGTTATGTTCTTTCTTCAACCTAAATCTTAATTCATCTCATATTCAAGTAAATTCTATTTTTTTTTTTCCAATCTAACAAAGGCATGTTCATGCTTATAATTCTTTCTAACTCAACAACATGCGTTAAATAAATTTAGTAAATCACTTACCGAATCGAAGTCAAATTTTTTGAAATTTTTGCTGAATTTTTTCGGTCATTGGAATTTCACTGGAGAGGCACTACCACTGTCAGGACAAAGCTTGGACCATCAAAAATTTATTAAAGGTGGTCACACGCTCCATTGCTTTATGGGTTGGTTGGGATCTACACTGGAATGACTTGTTAATCTTAACTTTGATCTCCTAGTGGGCAGTAGATGAGGAAAATCCGAAGGTACCAAAATAATTATGCTACCACCAGGGATTTAATAGTGGTGCTTATGTTTCCATCTAAAGTCAGAACTAATCAAAAAAAATAAAGTTTTTGGGTTTTGAAGAAAGAAAAATGGAGTTTGGTGAAAGGAAGAAGATGTCATGTTTATCATATATTTAATTTGTTTATCTATATAGATAATTCTGACAAATACTAAGTCTCAAATCCTCTAGCCAGAATAAATTTCCATTGTTTAAAAATTTTCAATTTAAATAATGACCATATTTGATACTAGTCCAACTTATTCACCTTAGTTATCTTTGTTTATAACTTAATTATTTAATTAGAGTTTACCATTAACTATTTCTAGGTCAAAAGTTAACTTTTGGTAAATTTTCAATTTCCTGTGCTAGTATTCACAACACTGAAACTTTTACATTGTTACACTACATCTTTGAAGGATTTCAAAGATAATTTTTTATTAGTTAGGGCTAAGGAAGGTTTTGGGGTGAGCTTGGCTTAGGCAGACAAGGTGATTAATGTCGAGGATCTATGTGGTGGTTAACTCACCTATTAGAAGGATATAGAGAGCTTACTTTCTATGGTCGATGAGAATGAAGGACCATTGGACTCCAATGTCCTATTGAGTGCATTTCCTGATTCTTTGGAGTTTGGGGAAGAGAGAGGGTGAGCAATTCGAGTTTTTCTCTCTTTCGTCTCCTTTGGCAGATTAATTTACTTATTCTTTTCTTTAATTCAAATCTAATCTAACCTTGTTTCTTATTTTGTTTGCAAGGAAGATGGCTAACGAAGAGGCAACAAAAGATTAGCTAAGATAATTGCCAAAAAGGCTAAGGAGATGAAGAAGAAAATTGAGGTGAAGAGGAAGAGTTAAATTGACAGTAAAGTGCAACCTTCGACAATGAGGCAGTGAGTTAAAGAGATTGCTGCTTTGAATAGGGCCGAAGTGGGAAGAAAGTTCATAGCTATTTCTACGGAGGTTGAGGTAAAAGCTGCCATTGTAGGGGGCTGAGGCAGGTTGGGTTTCTTCAACCATCGTAAAGCCAACCACAATCATCATTATTAATGATCAGCCTCTTATTTCAACTGCTATTGTTGAGGCTTTGTCAGCAATGATTTTAAAGGGATCTTGGCCAGTGCTGATAGAGGCTTAGCCTATAGATTCGTCTTCCACAGTGGATGCTCAAGTTGCTGACTAAGAGGGTGCTTTGGTTCCCAATCTCGAGGGTCATTGCATTTTGCCATTGCCTTTTTGTCACCCAAGCCAATTAGAATTGGGACCTTCTTTGGCTCCTCAAGTTTATGAGCCATTTAGGCTTTTCCTAGCCCTCCACTAAGTAAGATCCTAATCTATCATTATGGGGATCAAGCTAGTGTGAAAAATAAATATCTGGCTAAGTATATAACTAAGGGTCTGCTTCTAGAGAGAGATCTAACCAATCAGTCTTTCTTGACAGATTTCAAGAAGATGGGATCTAATCTCTGCATCCTATCGCTGATGGTAAACAACTCAAATTTTAATTTTAATTTTAACTTGTTCTCATATCTAATGACTAGGTTTAACCCAAGTTATGTCATTTTATTTTTCAAGTTGCTCAGAGGGCCCGACGTATAGTCGATGAATTCTTGGATCTGGATTAAGCCAGGGATAAGCTTAAGCATGATCTTCAAGAGGCTCAAGCTATCTTCAATCAAGAGAAGAATAAGCTAAGGAAGTGTAAGGCCCTAAATCCTACCTTGGTAAGAATACCAAATGTTCACATGAATATATGTAGTGAATAATAAGGCTTATGTTAGTCAGTGACAGGTTCAGGACATAGATGGCAATTATACAAAAGTTAAAACTAATTCAGAAAATTATCTATTTTGGGATATGCAGATATAATTACACGTGACATGAAGAAAAATATGTCATTAAAGTTAATTTTACATGCAAAAGGTGATTAAAAATAACTTGGGGGATGAAATAGAAATTAACCATGAATTAGAAAACTTTGACCAATAAAAAGTTGACATTGGTCTTCTAGAAGATTTGCATGAAAGGAAATAAGATAAATATTAAGAGAGGAGGCCAGCCCTTTTGGGATGAAAAATTTGCAGATTTTTAACTTCAATTTCTCTTAAAAATTCATTCAAATAAAATCTACTCTTTTGAGGTATAAATAAAGTAAGGAAGTTAGTAAAGTTCAAGCAATAAGGTCAACAACTTTTATATGTTTAAATGCAGAAAAATGATTTATGCTCCTCATCGAATTCATCTAACCTATAAATTTGGGTATTTATGTTGTGCATCTTGATTTAGGAATATGTTTCATGATTTGGTTAAAGATAAGATTCTGGAAAAAGGAAAGGAGAAAGCTTGAAGCAAGTTTACAAGCTTTGAAGAGGTCTGAGAGCAATTAAATTAATTTCATATGTATGTGATTGATAAAATTGTTGTAAAATATTGTCTTGGTGGCATAATGGTATGAGATTGTAAATTAGATGTTTAAATATGCATAAAAGAGGAGTTTATGGAGAAAAGCACAAATTTGACAAATTTTGGTGCGAGATCTATAGGACTTATAGAGAATGTTTTGGGTATATCTTGAGTTGTAGGTCTTCAAATTGATTGAAACAAATGGACAATTAAACTAGAAAGATAAGCTTATAATTTATATGAGATAAAAACTTGATTCTTACTCTAAGTATCTCAAAGTTTTTGTTGAAGTGAGACTAGTTTTGCTACCCTATCTTTTGGAGTAGCACGCTTGATAGAAAGGTCAAAATGATTTGATTTTTATTGCTATGAAAACTATAGACATAGGGGAGAAATTATTTAGAATTAATTTTCTTTTTCATAAAAATCACGTT
>CM075819.1:36545683-36600912 GCA_037975025.1 Excoecaria agallocha
AATTATTTAGCCTTTATCACTTATTTAAAATAAGAAATATATATTGATTAAACATCTTAAGATTAAACATTTAATCCAAGATAATCCTTTTTGATTTAATCTAAGATAAATGTTAGACATATTAATCAAATAAATCACTTACTAAAAGAATTAATCATGTGCCGAAATTCCATTGATATTATCTTGGAATTTCGGCCACACCATCCAATTATCAGGTGAATTAATTTAATTAAAATCCTTTAGGCTTTAATACTCAATTAATTAAATTAACACAGATAATTAATTAATTATGAAATTAAACCTTATGGGTTGAATTTCTCTCTCTCATAGACCAAAGCCCAATAGCAATTTTACAACCCATTACACACATTAATTTGACTTTAATTAAAAGTCCAAATTAATGCTCAATACTTTAATTAAATATTTTAAGCCCAATGCTTTGTGTGCGATCCTATTGGTCCATTTAATATTGGCAATGAATTAATAAATTAATTCAAAGGCTATATATATTCTCTAGAAGATATTATAGCATTCAAATTAAACGAAATGCATATGGCATTTAGTGACCTAATGCAATTTTGCATAGTCCCTTACCCATAAATATCAGAATTAATATAAGGCATGGAACTAGTCATCCTTATATATATTAATTCCTTTCTTGATATTCCAGTGACACTGAACTCTCAGATAAATAATGATTATTCATTATTCATCTCGGTATGGCCATACACTTCTCAGTTCACTGATCAAGTGGCCGATGATATTTTCTCTCTTATTGAGAGGGGTAATCCCTTCACTTCTCTCATGCTCTCTAACATGAATTAATGCATACCCAATCATACTCGTACTTGTCACTCTATTACGAGCACGTTAGGTGTATGTCAAAGTACACAGTAATTCATAAAGAGTTTCATAGAGATTTCAGGTCTAAGAACTCCGATACAAAACTTGCATATGAGAAACACTTATGACTTGTACCATGCAGTGTTCTCATGAGTGGATCGTATCAGATACCATGTACTTTAACATGTATCTATGATATCTGATTGACACTCTTGTCCTAATGATCCGTAAGACAGAACTCATATATCAGAGAGAGCATACTAGTCTTAATTCATTGTTATTCCCATAACAATGACTGACTAGGGATATTTAGAATGATGTCTCATTTGTTTCAAGGTCTTACAACAATGTGCCTCACACATGATAACTTAAACCGAACAACACTCTTGGATAGTTTTATCAATTGATATGCATAGGAAATACAAAGGATAAAACAAATGCCTCATTTTATTAACTAAGTGTTTTATTACAATGTATTGGGGCTAGGGCTTACACTAACATGTAGGTCTTATCAGACTTGAGTTTAAATAGCCACTTCATTCAATTACCTTAGCACCTTCCGGTGGATCAACCAAAGGTCAAAACCTGGTTATCGTACATTGATTGCATCTCAGATTTCATGGCTTCAAGTCAATTTTCTGAGTCTGGCGTCTCAATAGCTTCTCGGTAGGTAGTAGGATCTTCATGATCTACTAACTCAATAGTGTCATTGTCAGTGATTTAGAAATCCATATCTCTCAATCTCCTGACGTACCCCATCGGACCTTCTAAGTTCTTGTGTAATGGGTTCTTATTCCACAACTAGTTGTGAACTTGATCCCATTTCTAACTCATCCTCTATAAGAGTTTATGGCACTTGGATTTTTCCAAGTTCTTTTTTACTACACAGTCTTTCTTGAGAAGAACTCCTTTTCCAAGAAAACAGCTTTGCGAGCAATGGATTTGGGACTTTAGTTTGTCAGATGTTAATTTATTAACATGTGCTTCACAGCCCTAAATCCTAAGAAATGATATATTTGGGTTCTTTCTCAATCCATACTTATATGGTGTCTTCTGCACTGCTTTAGTTGGAGTACGGTTTAATAGAAACGCAGTAGTTTTTAATGCATAACCCCAAAAAAGATAGAAGATTAGCTTGACTCATCATAGATCGAACCATATCCAACAGAGTTTGATTTCTCCTTTCGGACACACCATTCCATTATGCCTTTCCGGGAGGATGTGAGCTATGAAATAATACCACACTCCTTTAGATGACTGTCAAACTCTTTGGCTTAAGTATTCACCACCTTGATATGATCGAATGGCTTTTATACTTCTGCCAAGTTGATTTTCTACTTCGTTCTTAAACTCTTTGAATTTCTCAAAAGTTTCAGACTTGTACTTCAATAGATAGACATAGCCATATCTACTGAAGTCATCTGTGAACGTCACGAAGTAGCTAAAACCACCTCTAGCTTGTTTACTTAAAGGTCCACATACATCGGTATGTATTAGTTCCAATAAGTCATTAGTCCTAACACCTTTCTTGTTAAAAGGACTCTTTGTCATTTTTCCATGCAAACATGGCACACATGTATCATAAGACTCTAAGTCAAATGACCAAGCATTCTAGTTTTGTGGAGTCTTGAAATGCATTTTTCGTTTGCATGTCCTAAACTAAAATGCCAGATGTAAGTACGGTTCAATTGGTTTGATTTAACCCTCTTTGTATTAATGTTGTATATGGACTCTTTGTTTTGTAAATTAAGGATATAAAAGCCATTTTGCAACATGGCATTGCCATATGAAATGCCGTGGCGACGAATATGAGCATTGCCATTTTTAATAACAAAATCAAATTCATCCAAATCCAAACAAGAAACTGAAATCATGTTTCTGATCATAGCAGGCACATAATAACAATTTTTTAACACTAAACAAAGTCTGGAAGGTAAAGTGAGTTGATAGTCTCCTATCTCCAAGGCAGTAACTCATGCTCTATTCCTCACACGGAGGTCCAATTCATTTTCCACAAGTAACTGCCTATTTCTTAGCCCCTACACATTTGAACAAATGTGAGAACAACAACCAGTATCCAATACCCAAGTGGTAGAAATAGAAAGGTTAATTTCAACAACAAAAATACCAGAACTGGATGCCTTGGCTCCATTCTTCTTTTATTCTTCCTTGAAGAGAGCGCAATTCTTCCTCTAATGCCCTATTTTGTTGCAGTGGAAGCAAGTGCTCTCACTCTCTTTGGGCTTTTGCCCCTTGGGCTTGGATTGGGCCTGAGGTGCATTCCCATTTGACTTGAACTGAGCCAGGTCATTCTTAGGTTTTGCCTTTGCCTTTCCCTTTCCCTTATCGGGTCCCTTCTTAATGCCCCCGTGAACCATCGGTATGGGATTGGTCTTTCGAATGTTCTCTTCAACATTCTTAAGCATCCCATGAAGCTTTGTGACTGACTTGTTCATTGCATGCATGTTATAATTCAACACAAATGGATCATAATCATCAGTCAATGATCCTAAGATCAAGTCAGTGGCCAATTCCTTTGGCACTTATACCTCAAGATTCTCAAGAGTATCAAGATACCCTTTCATCTTGAGTACATGGGTACTAACAGGAGTACCCGCAGCCATCTTACCGAAAATTAAGGCCATTATTGTCACGAACCTCTCATGATGAGCTTGCTCTTGGAACGTCTCCTTAAGATGCACAATGATCGTATAAGCCTCTTGGTCCATGAATTGCTTTTGAAAGTCAGGCACCATCGTGGCCAGCATCAGCCATCTTACCGGAAATTAAGGCCAATCATGTCTCGTACATGACTCTTGGATCAAATGGGCTAACATCTTAAGATGTTATAGCACAAACCCATTTATTAGTTTCCTAGGTCCGGGCATCCCTTTCTATATTAAGTCCAACCTACATTCATAACCCATGCCTCACAAAGATAATTGGCGCATCTAGGATTCCTAGGCTACGTGATCGATGATCGATGCCTTGACATATTTCGAATTAGGAAGGCAACTTTGTGACTTACTATTTTTAGTGATTTATTTTATTACGGCTTACATGGCATATGCTTTGTCATCCATTCATAGCATGCATGTATATATAATTGCATAAAGTAAAGCGTGACAAACATGGGCCCAAAAAACCTACAACTAAGATTCTAAACTATTACATAAGAATCTTCGAGTTGGGCTTCTCCACTCCGATGGGCTTCGTCTTGATTTACAAAGTCTTCAAATAAACTCTATTCTAAGAAATAAATGAAACTTTTACAATAATACATAATGGTATGCATGCCATATTTAATTACAAAAACCCAAGGCCCATGAATGCACCATGCATAACCATTCATCACACCAAACAAGCAAATAAATATACATAACATTCATGAATCAAACAAAGTCCAATTTTAATTAATTTAGCCAAGCCCATTAATGAGAATTATGTACTTGAACCTTTAAGAGAAGACCCCATGATAGGCCTGGCCCAAAGCCCAATGGAATAAATCCTCTTATTGAATAAGTTCTCTTAAAAGCCCAAAACACTAACTAGTTAGATTTGTGCCATAAATCAACTCTAGTATAATTTCCAATTTTTTCATTTTTAATTTTATGTCATACAGCCCATAAACATTAAAAATACATATAATATTTTCCAACATGAATTAAAACATATAATCATGAAGAACATATATATAATACACGGCATTCATACAAAAACAAACAAACAACTATGAAACTAGTTGTTTAATGCTTATATGATGCCACAAAAATGCACAAACACTTAAATCAATTTTTATGAGTCATTTAATGATTTAAATAAGGTCATAAATATTGAGTTAATGTTCTATACCATTTTGATCTAATTTTTTTTACCATTTTAATCAAAACAAAACAAACAATATTGATTAAACATGTAACAAACACAAACTAGTCATAGTTTTAAGTGATTTTTAAATTAATCAATTAAATTGTCATGGACCAGAATTAAAACTAAATTTAAAATATGTCCATACCTGATATTTAATTTTTAAAAATCACTTACAAATATGCCAAAATTGGTTTTACATTTAATTTTGAAAACTAGTTGTTAAATAAACACTTAACATGCCAACTAACACCTAGTTTCAAGATTAACATGTACCATCAGGTATTATCAATTAAATCCAACCATTAACAGCTATAAGAACATCTTAGGACAGTATATTAACTTGTAATATTAATTATAATACCTATCTAATAATTTAAAATCATTTTTACACCAAAACAATGCAAAAAAAAAAAATCAAAACAGAAAATTTCAGCATTGCATGTATTTATATTGACGATTTTTGATTAATTATTTCATGCATCTAAAGCACTAAAATAAGCATGTTTAGGCTCTGATACCACTGATGGAATATGACATGGCATTTATATGATTATTATGCTGCGGAAAATAATAAAAATCGATCATACAAGCCACTCAATCCATGAACAAGAATCGAAAGCATGCAATTTTAGGGTTTTAAAACTTACAACTTTAAATGCACTTCAAGATTTGATTTTGATGATGACCAGCAACCAAGAAGGATATTTCAGCCTTAGTTCTTCATCACTAATGCCAAAGGAATAGCCTTTACACCACTCCTCTCTATGTTCACACACACAATTGCAATGACGGCTTAAAATCAAGATTGCTAGCTCTCAATTTAAATATTGTGCAATGGCAAAGGATTGAAGCTATAAGATTTGATCTTGCACTTATTTTAGTTTCTATTGCTGCCCAAGAACACAAGAGAACAAGGAACAATCCTTTTCTCCTCGTGAATTCGGCTAAGAAAATTTTGTGAGAGAGAGATAAGTTCACGCCTTAAGGTTTTTTAATTTTTCTCATTCAATATATATCACTTATTTTCTTAAGTGATAATGCCGAAGTCCTCATCCATTTAGGTAGTGAATTTATTCTTGATCACTTCCTTAAAATAAGTAATATATATTCATTCAAACTCTTTTGAATTAATTTGAAATAAATATAAGACATTTAATCAAGATAAATCACTTAATTTAGAAATAAGCATGTGCCGAAATTCCCTTGATTTTTATCTTGAAATTTTGGTCACCTCATCTCTTATTTAAGTGGTTTAATTTGATTTAAATTCTTTTAGGCTTTAATACTCAATTAATTAAATTAATACAAGATAATCAATTAATTGAAATTAAACCCTGTTGGGACGAATCTCTCTCTCTAATGGATCAAGGTCCATTTAGCAATTATAATGCCCATTACATACATTAATTTGACTTTAATTAAAATCCCAAATTAATGCCCAATACTTTATTTAAATATTTTAAGCCCAATGCTTTGTGTACAATCCTATAGGTCTATTTAATGTTGGTAATGAATTAATAAATTAATTCAAAGGCTATATATATTCTCTAGCAAGATATTATAGCATTCCAAATTAAATGAAAATGCAAATGGCATTTAGTGACCTAATGCAATTTTTCATAATCCCTTACCTATAAATATCATAATTAATATAAGGCATGGAACTAGTCATCCTTATATATATTAATTCCTTTCTTGATATTCCATTGACACTGTACTCTCAGATAAATAATGATTATTCATTATTTCATCTCGGTATGGCCATACACTTCTCAGTTCACTGATCAAGTGGCCGATGATATTTTCTCTCTTATTGAAAGGGGTAGTCCCTTCACTTCTCTCATGCTCTCTAACATGAATCAATGCATACCCAAGCATACCTATACTTGTCACTCTGTTACGAGCACGTTAGGTGTATGTCAAAGTACACACTAATTCATAAAGAGTTTCATAGAGATTTTAGGTCTATGAACTCTGATACAAAACTTGCATATGAGAAACACTTATGACTTGTACCATGTAGTGTTCTCATGAACGGATCGAATCCAGATACCATGTTCTAAACATGTATCTATGATCTCTGATTGACACTCTTGTCCTTATGATCCGTAAGACAGAACTCAACTTATCTGAGAGAGCATACTAGTCTTAACTCCTTGTTATTCCCATAACAATGATTGACTAGGTATATTTAGAATTAAGTCTCTATTATTTTAAGGTCTTACAACCATGTGCGTTACACATGATAACTTAAACTGAAACAACATTCTTGGATAGTTCTATCAATTGATATGCACAAGAATACAATAGAAAAAACAAATGTCTCATTTATTAACTAAAGTGTTTTATTATAATTTATTGGGGCTAGGGCTTACACTAACAAAAGGTGGGATGAAAAGTTGTAATATTTCAAAACTGGTGCCTGGACGGACTTGGATAGCCTTCACGAGTTGTGTCCTTCATACTTCTATAACGAGTTAAACATCCTTCATGAATTGTGTCTTTTTTATTTCTCCTTTTCACGAGTCATGCTTTCTTTCACGAGTCATGCTGCCTCGTTTAGCTTCCTTTCACGACTCGAACAAAATTGCCGACTCGATCGCCAAAGCTCTCTGTAATTACTTGGATGTTCTTTACGAGTTGTGTCTTTCATTGTTTCTTCTCTTCACGAGTCAGCCTCTTAGCTTGTTTCTTCAACTATTTCTTCCTTCTAGACCAAACTTTTCTACAAAACATACACACACATAAACTAGACAAAAACATATAAAATATAAATAATTTAACCCACTAAATACCTAAAATAAAGAAAAACATGTATTAAAAATATAGACCATTACATATGGTATCATATACCCTAAAAGGAGAAAATTAGGGCTATACTGAAAAGCGTACTGGTTAAGATACTACTGGTAGAGGTGGGTTGCCAAGTAGGTCATCCAAATCAAATCTCATGTCCCTCTTCAAGCCTAGATCCATATTTGCCCCTTACGGGTCATAAGGCTTATCTTGAGGAACCTGGTCTTACTATGCTAGTGGCACTGGAGGTGTTTTGTTCTCATGCCCGAATCCTCAATAGGTGGCTCTAGCACTATGGGCGTCAATCTACACTGTTCTCTGGTTTGGGGGACTATCAGTGGCCTGTACTATCCATCCTGTCCATTAATCAACTTGACCATCTTTATAATAAGGGCGGCTTATAAGTCTACAAAGATGTGCTCCTAGAGTGCTAAACCAAAAGTCCTTTCATCTACCCCTAAGTGTAATAACGGGTAAATCATCATTCTTCTTATGTATATTTGTGTAGCTAGCTATGTGGCTATTTTGACCAAAGTAGAGTTAATCTCATGTGTGATGTCCATCCTCCCATAGCTATGCATGGCCCAAAGGCAAAAGATGTCAACCAAATTAATCCACCCATGACTACTAGTACAACTAAGGTATAAGGAGGCCAAGACCCTCTGGATGTACCTATATACCTGTGTAGCAAACATAATGCTCTTAGCCATGTCTGGGTGGTACATGGCTCCTGGCAACGTGATCTATGCCCAATGATGTCTCATCACTCCCCTCTGTGCAGTTAGGATGTCTGGTCCGATAGGCAATAATATAACCTCAGTGAACTGATATCTTGTGATGCTATACGGGATGCCTAAAACTCTAAATGTCATGACACATCCTCCGTATTTTGTCTTTGGAATCTTTGATACTGTAGAGTTGCCAGAAACTCCAGTGTAATGGCTGGATAAGTAGGAAAGGATAGAGCAAAGAACAATATCCATCCTGTAGCGGCTAATAATGCATCTACCTCATCCAGTATGCCTAAGCTCTGTAGGAAATGGTAGGATATAAACCTATTGGCTCTGTACAAAATCCTAGATAAAGCCCCAACAAACACCATAGTAGCATTGGAGTATTTCTAGGGTGTATTAGATATTTAATGTAAGGAATTAAGTGAATCAAAGATGGAAAAAGGGCATATTTGGAATTAATTTAAAAGATGGGGACATATTTGTAATTTGCTCAAATGCATACACATGCATACATGAGTGTGAAACATGTATTGGCATATAAATAGAGGAAGAAATATATGTAGTTGAATGATTAAAAAATTTGATGGATCAAAACCAAATAATCTTAAGTCCTTAAAAGTTAGACCAATCACATGTTAGCATATGTATTATTCTAGAAAGTGGCATGAAATTACTGTAAAACGAGAATAGGAGGCTGGTGACTTATTTGGATAAAAATTCTAAGATTTTCTTCTCCTCTCCACTCTATTCTCAAATACTAAATAACATGCAAAGGGTGTAAGGATTTAAGCCAAGTTTTTTAAGTAATATAGGTAAGTTTATACTGAGTTTTCATTCCAATGTTCTTCTAATTCATGTTCTATAAGTGGAATTATAATTAGAGCTTTGAAGTTTGATTAAAATACACAAATTAGTTATTATAGACACTAGATCCTAATGCAGCTTCTAATCAGGGTTACCTAATGAGGAAGATGTTTCTCATGTATAGATAAGGAACATAAGTGCTGAGCTTTCCCCCGGTTTTTATATTTTGAAAAGGTTTTATTTGGGATCTCCCCTTTTATAATTTTTTGAAGGCTAAAATGAAGTTTTTAAATGAAAACTTTTGGTCAAGGATAAGTGACGCCCATCACTCGTAAAGTGGCTCATTAGTAATATGCCTCCCACTCCAGCTCATATGTCATTTTGAGTGGTGTTCATTGTAGAGACAGGGACTTGAGGCGGCTTTTCTTAGGGTTACCTAAAGAGGTTGATGTAGCTATGAAACAATATTACAAAGCTCTCATTTGAATTTTTTTATTCTTTCGAAATGATTTTTCTCTAGCTCTGCCCTTTTATCTCTTTAATCAAGAAAATGAGTCTAGGAGTCTTGAACAATCTTGGGTATTTTAGCCTTATCTCAGCCTACAAACCTTTAAATGGAGTAAAACTTAATCCAAAAGAATCTCAAGGATTAGAACTACAAATTTTGTGAGGAAACCTAAATTTGTTTCAATCATTAAGAGCCTCAAAATTAAGCCTAAACCTTGATAACCTGAATCTGCCACTTTACCCAGACTAGTCTATAGTAATTTAGCATAATGCTTTCCTTAGAACTCTTTTTTAAGTGAATATAATTTTGGGTGAAACCATACTCATTTAGGAACAACTTTTATAAAGAGTTATTGCCTAATTCTACACCCATCGTTCCCTGAAAATTTCCAACGTTAGGGGACTGATTCTATCCCCAAAAATAATTTTGGAGCAAATGTGAATATTTTGGCCATAAATCCCAATATACAAGGCCAAATTTGGTAATATTTGATTCTTTAGAAAGTAAGACATAGGGATATAAATTTCAAGAAGAAATCCTACCCACAAAATGACATTTTTTGGCCCAAAAATTGAAAAACATTTCAAGTTAGGTTGGTGGTCTGGTAGGAAAGACTAAAAAAAGGGAGAATAGGTAAGTTAGGGGCCAGTGCCACCTGTGACTCATCGAGTTATGGGTGTTACTCGCCCATAACTCTCCTCTCGCATCGATTCACAACCTGTTTGACTCATTTGTTTATAACGGCATAACTTATTCAAGTCACACCTAAAACCAAACATTTTGGCCAAAACAGGTTTAGAAACCAACTAACACCCACGACTCACTAAGTTGTTGGTCGCAGGGGAATAATTTTTTACACATAACTTATTTTTTTCTCAAATTGATAGAGGGGGGACTTGCAAAAATTCTTAGATTTTTATCCAAATTTATTTTAGTATTCAATGCTCACTTATCGAGGATTTTGAGAGAATAAAAGGGAGCTACTTCAGCAAATGATGGGGCTCTTTTTGGTTTTGGAAAAACACATTGATTAAAAAAAATTTCAATAGAGAAGAAAAAAACCAAGAAAAAAGAGAGAGAGCAGGGTACTAAGTTTTGGCCTTGACATAAACTAAAGGTATTATTTAGAGCCATATATCAATGCTTAATTATGAATAATTGATTGTTTAATTGTGTATATATTTGTTGTTTTCATTTTATTTCTTTTTGTTTTCATGCTCTATTTTAATTTCAATTCCTGTAAATATATCTTATTTACTTTTGTGTGCATGGTGGCCATGCATGAATATTTATATCATGTTCATTTGTCATTAAATTATATAAATTTTTAATGAATAAAATGGAATATACGATAAAAGGCCATTTACTATTCATCATCTTCCTCATGGAGCCACACAACTTAATTTTTTAAATTCTGTGATTTTAGGCAATAAATTCTAATATTGGTTGATTTCATGGTTAGTTATGATAATATTGGCTAAAAACTAAAGATTTGAGTTATACTAGAATTTAAGTTTTGGAGTTTGTTTTTTCCTATTTCTTTCTCTTCTATGTTTGTCTCTATACAAGTTTGTAAATTTTACGATGGTGAGTTTTAGGGGCCTTTTCTACGTTTGATTACATGTGCTGGGTTGATCACTATAGCTAGAATTGTGTTATAGGATCTAGTATACTCATGTGAACTTTGAGGAGTTGTAGCTTGATTTAAGGTTCTCTTCTCCTTTGTTCTAGGTCGAGTGCTAGCCAGCACTTGGCCTAGTCACAGCCAAAGATTCCTCTTGCTTGCTACTTCTCACCCTTTTTTATTTTTTTTAGGACTTACACTCACACCTACTGACCTAGACACTTGTGGGCGACACTTGCTTTTTGCATGCAATTTCATGCAAGTTGGCCATGTAATTTAATTTTGTCATTTTTCCCTTCATTTTCTTTTTATTTCATTCTTGTCATTCTATCTCTATGTTACTTCTCTTATTATTTTTGCTGTTGTCATTGTTGTTGTTGTTTTTGTTGTTGTTGTTGTTGTTGTTGTTGTTGTTGTTGTTGTTGTTGTTGTGGTTAATGTTGTTATTATTATTATTACCAATAATATTGTTATTGTTATTGTTGTTGTTTTTATTATTAATTTTTTTAGTGTTAAATTTATTATTCTTATTCTTATTATTATTGTCTATTTTTTAATTCACTTGGAGAAACCTATATCCTCCTGATGCCTCTATATTAATTTATTTTTACTTTTGGAATGTTGGGTATTTAATTTAATAATAAATAAATATAACATTCGTATATATATACACGGTGTAACAGCCTAAAATTTGCATCTGACATGCATGACATATTTTAGAGAATGAATAGTAACCCTGAGGTAGGTTACAGGGTGACTATAGCAGTACAGTATATAAAAACTTGAAAACTCATAAAGGTTAAATGTGCTCAAGCTAAAGAAATTCGAGGATGGGCGACCTAGCAAAAAGTTTAAGTTAATACTGAATTATGAAAATAGGTACTAAATGGATTCTAGTGGTATAATTTGAGATGAAATTGAGTTCAAATGAGCCCTCAAATCAGACAACAAAGTTTTACCCGGTACCGTAAAAAAAGTTGACTAAAAGTTTAACTGGGACTTTAAAAATAGCAAGTGACTTTTAAAAATCACAAAAATTTTTAAATCTATTTTAAATGGTTTAAATTAGTGTTTTGAAGTGAAAAATAATTTTTTTTTACTATTTTAAATTTTTGGGTTTTTGACCGGCTAGTTTTCTCTCCAAAGCTTGAAATATATTGAAACGAGCTCAGAATGACCTAAAATTTTAATCATGTCTTTTGCATATGTCAGGACATGTGGGGTACAATTTTAGATCATTCTAATGATTGGAGCACTAGTTTCCAAAAAATGGTGAAAAATTAAGTTTAATTTAATTAACCAAGTTAAAGGGCATTCTTTTTTTTGTTAAAAGGTATAGTTGTCATAAAATATTGGGTTATAATTGGTTGGAACTAAAACTATAGCAAAGGAGTTAGTGGAGAAATTAATTGAGCAAAAATTGGCTTATTTAAGTGAAATTGGGCCAAAGTGGTTGGACAATATTTGGCTCAATTCACATTCGTATAAAAGATAAAAAAAAATTTGAAATATCCAGTGACCTCAGCCATCTTCTTCCATCTTCTAGCCATCCCACTCATTCTTCTTTTTCTTTATTTTTCTTCCATTTTAACTAAAGTAAATCTACTAAATTTTGTGTCCTATATCATTCTCATGTCCTAATTTCATTACCAACCATATTTAGAGCTCATTTTGAGTGGAAAAGATGAAAGAAATTGCAAGGTAAAAGGTTGGAGCAAAGAATTCAATATGAATGAGGAAAAATTAAGGAAACCATGCAAGGAATATTCAGCCATTAAAGGAACCAATAGGGACTAAAGAAGGAAATGGGAAGGAATGAAGGAGAAATGAAGGATAAGGGATTTCAAGCTATTCTAAGGTTAGTGGATACATTCTCTACACTTAATTTCATTTAATCTTAGAATTTTCTATGAAAATTACATTATGTAACTAAGGAAACCTAAGAAATATTAAGATATAATTTAAGAGAACTTTATAAAATGATGAATTAACATGAAATAAGTATGAAATTACAAAGGAATTACACATATAGGTAACAATTATGCTATGAATGAATTATGCTTTATGTAGTATAATATGTTATTTTGATAATTAAATACATATTAAGCATCAAATGTGTAATATTAAGATAAATAAATACACCATGATTGATTAGAGCTCAAATTAATATGTAGACATAAAGTTTATAATGTTAACATAATGGTGTGGCATTATGTAACTAAGTAAATATAAGTAAAATTAATAAATAAATTTAGATATTACGATACAATGATGTAATATCATGAAACAAATGAAAAATAATAAAGAAAATAAACAAAAAGGTGATGAACATCAAATGGCCGAATTATATAGCATAGTTAATAAAATGATATTGTGATGATAGTAGGTATATCAAGTATTAAATGTGTACTACTAGCTTTAATAAGTTTTACATGATTGATTTGAGCCTAAAATAATGTATGGACGTAATGTACCTCATGTTAACATAATAGTGTATCATTATGTAACTAAGAATTTCTCATGTAAAATAATTGTATGTTAATGTATAATCACATAAAGTGAACTTAGAAACATATATAACATGAAAAGGAAGAAGAAAATACATGGTAGACCTAAATTTCCATTGAGGCCAAATTATATACTTACTATTTATGTCATATTTTCATCACACATGGAAGATATGTACTATGTACATTATGGATTTACATATTGTATGGATGAATGCAAAGAGAATGAGCACGTATAACATGATACATAATGGTAACAACATGAAGAACCATGTAAAAATATAACATCATGTAATATAACTAGTTGCTCTTAGTACACAATGGGTAATCCAGGACATTAGGATATAATGGCTAGCAATATGGACACAGATACCGCGATAGAATCATATAGTAAGCTATTGTTGAGGATTGACTACCCTGAGGTAGTCTCCTTCCTCATATAGTCATACAATATACAAATACAGTTTTGAGGCCTTACATACTGTCAGACAGTACATTCATACGTGTCCTCATCTCTCATATTCGGCTTGAGGATTTTCATTGGTTATCACTAAAGGCAAAATAGTAATTATGCAAGAAATTAGGAATTAAATAATAAATTAAGCAAAAAGAATGTCATAAGGTTAATTAAATAAGAAATAATGTAAGAAATGTAGTTAATAATTCAGTAAGGAAAATTTTGTACTTATGCAAGAAAATAAGGAATAAAAGGTAAATTAGGCGTAAAAGGAGTCATAAACGTGATTAAGCATGAAGTAAAGTGAAAAATATGATTAATAGACTAAAAAAGAGCAAAAATGTAATTATGAGATAAATTAGGGGCAAAACCATAAATTGGCATAAAAATGTGGTTAAAGGAGTTAAAATCGTTAAATAAGTGAAAAAGGGCAAAATCATAAATACTAAAATTTTTAAGGACCAAAACATAATTTACAACTTTATAAAGAAATATAAGGGCCAAAATGCAAATTTTACATTTATAAGGAAACAAAAGTCAAAAGAAATAAAAGAAGTCAAAATAAAAGTCAACAAGGACAAATAGGAAGGATATAAAGGTTATGGACCAAACGATAATTTACCATCACCCAAAAAAGTATAGGGGTGTTAGTGCTAAATTTGCAAGCGCACGGTTCACCTATTATAGTATTTAAGATATCATTTCGATAAGGAAAAGGATGAATGGTCATGTACTATTACTCTATCCTTAATCTTGTTTACAACGTTCATAAGTTAAATTATTGAATTAACTAAAGTCTATACTAAAACTAATTATACTAATTAAACCTACGTAATTGTTAATCAAAGAAGACAATTAGAGATTTATACTTTAAGATAAAGATTGAACTTGAACTTATTCTTTTACCTTAAATCTTAAATCTAATATTGCAAACCAAATTGGATTAATATCCTAATTCATTCTCTCAAACTGAATTAGTTGTTTTTAAAACATGCATACATATTTCTAACTTCTTAACTCTCATTAATTGTTAGTTAATACACACTTATTTTAAGATTAAAAGCCAACCTATAGTAATTATCTCAATATACTGATCTCTCACATAATATTTTAATAATGAAGCTTTATTAGTTAAAAGAAAGAATACATCTCTCAATCATATTCTCACTTCTCATAATCCTACATAAAATACTAACAAAGAATTCTACAATTAAGATTATGTATATTACTAAGAATATAGAAAATATAGATAACATTGTTCAAGTTCATAAGGAAAATATAAGTTTCTATTTACAAGAAGAAGCAATAGATAATAGATAGTAAAAAAAATCTCTCAACCCTTTTTCACTCTTTATGTAGATAATCTTCTTCTTGATTGTCTTCTTCTCTAACACACTAATTAAAAATGTAAAAAAATAGAATGATTGTTCTTGGTCACAACTTCTATATTTCTAACTACTTTCTTATGTCAATTTATATCTTGGATTCCAATAATTGTGTCCTTTAGAAATGTCCCTCCAAAAGTAGACAACCCTTGATGAAAAGACATGAGTCTTCAAATGCCTTTTCAGAAATAACCACCAAAGTTGTCCTTGTTGTCGTGCCCAAGAAGATGTTGTGGTCGCGACAGAGCACACATTAGATATTTTGACTTTTTCTCCCTACATTGACCTCCTCCTTTGAAGCCTTGTTATGTCGTGCTTGTGACATGAACTTCTTCATTTTGCTTAATTTTTGCCTCCTTTCTTTAGCTCTAATCCCTTTACTCCCTACACACACTTACAACACAAAACACATAAAAACACCATGTTTTACATAAAAATCTAACTAAAACTAAACATTTACTTAACAATAAACATTCATAAAATATGCAGGAATTAATTCACATCAATTCCCCACACTTAACCTTTATTTGTCCTCAAGCAAACTCAAATGCAAGAAGACAACACTAAACAACACATACAAAACATGCACACAATAATGGAGCTTGCATTCATATTTGATGACCATTTGAAAGCATTATGTTACACCTTTCATCTCTATATATCTTAGTCTCAATTTGTAAATTCTCAAGCAATAACCTTGCCTATTCAACTCAATAACCATGGACATTTGGAGAATTAGGAAGTTGCAAAGCACAAGAATATAAGCACTCAAAAAATTGAATGTCTTAAACACATGTATAGACTATTTCATACAAAACTTTGCCTAAAGTAACTCTCACTCAAACACTTTATTATTTCTTCACTCAAATGTTTAGGGGTTAGTGTTTCACTCTTTCCTTTAATATGCCACTGCATACCATAAGCTTATAAATAAATAAACATCTTCACTACTAGCATAAGTCAAATGCATGAAATCCAAGGGTCTTATTTAAGGTTGTAACTTGGCTTAGGTAAGGGTATGTCAATTTTTGGTTAAGTAGCTCATAATGTGTAGAGAAAAAGTGATTCTCATAACATAAGAGACTCAAAACAACATAGCATGATCACATGAAGTTTTAACCTTACTTTTCTAAACTCCCTTATTATTGTTTATATATTGTGCTAGTTTTCTTTTCTTTAAATCACTTCTTCACTTTTCTCTTTCTTTTCTTTTCTTTCTTCTCTTATACTAGCTTTGTTCTAACATTGGACTTATAAAAGGAAAAAGGGAGCCAATTATTCATCATGCTTACAGTTAACAAGAGTTGTCTCACATGACATAGTAATCCTAATCCTCTACACATAAAAGGTGCCAAAACAAAGGTTTATTGTTCAAAAATTGGATTAAGGCTAATTAATGCACTCTTTCAACAAAGAAATGGTTTAAAGGCTCAAAATTGGCTACCTAAAGTCAAAAGGTTAGTTTATTTAAGCAAGTTAAAAATTGGCTAATTCTAATTGCCCATATCATTTCTCATGCACAACTCACACTAAATGTAATCTCGAAGTTTAACAAAAACAATTTTTAGAGGATATGGCATACCAAGTCTTCATACAATGAAATTGTCAATGTAAAAGGCTTCAAAAGCTCACTTAGCTATAGGTCAAATTACTTTAAGCAATGATTTACCAAAATAATCATAATTACATGTGAGAAGATAAACAACTTAAAAAGAACCTATACTAAAGTGCTTTGCCACATCATAACCCTTACTATGTACATAAAGATGCCAAAGTAAAATAGCCAATGATATAACTCAAGAATTTTGCTAACTAGACTAAGAAAATCAATAGAAGTTAGGTTGTCTCATATTCACACTCCCAAATATTCATCAACTACAAGCGATCCAAAACCATGCAAACTGACAACAACCTAACAATCTAACATGCATATAAAAATAACACAAATGAAAACACAATGCGATTATACTAGAACAACCTAACACATGTAACACATATGCACCTCCCTACACTTAAAGGACACAATGTACCCATTGTGTAAGGAAACAGAGCACGCACAAGCATACAAAAAAAACATCACAGAAGCATAAACAAAAGAAACATATAAACACAAATCACAAATAATCAAAAACAAAAAGAAATCAAAAATGAAAATAAACAAAAAAAAGTAAAGGACTGCCCTTATGTAGCTCTACTAGGTGAATTCGGTGGAGAGGGGCTGAATTCCATGTTGTTCCTTTGGAAGAATGAAAGCAACTTCTGACTTAGACTTTTATGGCTCTTATGCATATCCTTCAAGTTTGTCTCCATTTGAACTACCTTGCCCTCTAGACTCTTATTGGACTCATCCATCTTGTCCAATCTAGTCAACACTTGCTGCCACCCCGAGGAACTCCCTCCTTTATTAGTAACAGAATCATCCTCATGCTCCTCCTCATTTTCACTATCATCAACATCATCAGCATCAGGGGGTTGATTGCTTCCTCCACCTGTCCTACCACACCTTTCCTCATAAGAGAAAAATGCAGGGGGGTAACCACCTCTCTTCAACAACCTTGAATTTTGCAAGAATTTCACATCCATCATAGAGATCACCTCATTCTCCTCAAGTTTATATCCCTGCAATTTTCCCAAGTAACCTAACACAATACCAGTAACCATATGGCCCATTCCTACACTCTTCTTCTTAGCAATGGAAGTATGATATAGACCATCAAAAATAAAGTCAATAGAGTAAGGTGTCTTTCTAGATTGCATAAGGGATAAAACAAATAAATCTTTAGCTTACACCTTGTTACTCTCTACTCTACCAAACAAGGCATGGCACAAAAATTTATGAAACAATAATAGAACATTGTCTTTAATTTGCCTATTTGTAAAGTTTTTGTTATCAAAATGAGACAAACCAGATAACCTCTTCCACAATTCAGAACCAGCAAATTGTTGAGGGATAAAAGTTTTTCCATTCAATGGAAAATCAAACCATTCATGCATTTCATTAAAACCAAAAATATACTCAATGCCATCATGCCTAAATTTCATGTTCACTTTCCTATCATCCACATAAGACATAGTAACAAAAAATTCAACAGCCCAATCCTTTTTAACGGGTAACTTCATATTAACAAATTGCTCCCATTTCATATATTTTATATATTTTCCAAAGTCTTGAGCAATTCCTAAATCCTCTAATAGAGCAAAATCTAAATGCCACATACCTACATAATCTTTTTTAGAGAAAAATTGAAATTTCTAACATTCAACTTCACTGTAAATTGGAAATGGGCAATCGTACATTTCTTGATGAATGGTAGGTCCACATTCTGCTTGAGAAGAACTTCCATCAGCTTTCCCTTTATCTTTATCCTTCTTGGCCAAAGTCTTCAATCTCACCATTGTAACCCAATAACAAGTGTGCAATCTCACAAAGTAATAAGTGAAAACTGAAAACTTAGAAAAATTTCAACACAAAGTGAAAGATTTTAAAGATAAGAGATGAAGAAGAGTGAAAATTTTGAGAGGATTTTAAAGAAATAGGGGTGGAAACTGCTGAAAATGGTAGTTTAGGGTTTCAAAAGCTATTTATAGGGTAATTTTAAACACTTGCAGTGATTGGAAACTGCCAAAAATTTCAAAATCCGTATCTTGTTGTGCTCGTGATAGAAGGCCATTCCACTAAGTATTGCATTCGTGGTACAGGTCGCGCTCACGATAGAACTAAACCAAAAAAATTCCCTTACTTAGTCGTGCTCGCGATATATAGCAATTTTTGAAAAATCTTGAGAAACACAAAGGAAAATTTGAAAATTACTACATTATGACATCATGAATCATACAAAACACTTCATAACTTAAATTTTAAACAAAAAAAAAAGTAAAAGCAAAGTATATATATATATATATATAAAGCAAATACAAAAATAAATATGTAGATAGATAGATAGATAGATTAATTAAGTACTACTAAAAGATTCAACTTCAACCTTATTAAGATAAACACAGAAAACCTCTCGAGTAGGAAAATTACTCTCCAAATACACCTTGCACCTTTGACCATTAGCTTTAAATAGTTCACCCTTATCATTTTCAATTCTAAATACCAATGGTCAAATACTTGAGTTACAAGAAATGGCCCACTCCAACGTGATCGTAACTTTTTGGGGAATAACCTCAATTTAGAATCAAAAAGAAGTACTTTATCCCCACTTTAAAACTCTTATATTTGATATGAGAATCATACCACTTCTTTGTCCTTTCTTTATAAATCCTAGCATTCTCATAAGCACTAAGACATAACTCATCCAATTCATTTAATTGCAAACATCTATGCATGCTAGCTTGTTTAAGATCAAAATTTAAAGCTTTAATAGCCCAATGAGCTTTAAGCTTTAACTCAATAGGCAAATGACATGCTTTACCATACACTAACCTATATGGAGTCATGCCAATGGTGTTTTAAAAGCTATCCTATACGCCCAAAGTGCATTATCCAACTTATGCGCCCAATCCTTACTTGAACTAGACACTCTTCTCTAAAATCCATTTCAATTCTCTATTAGATATCTCTACTTGGCCACTTGATTGTGGATGATAAGGTGTGGTCACCCTATGATGCACCCCATATTTATGCAACAATGACTCAAAAGATCGATTTATAAAATGCGTACCTCTATCACTTATGATCACACGAGACACTCCAAATCTTGAAAATAATTTCTTCAAAAACTTAATATCTACTTTGGAATCATTGGTTGGGGTAGCCTTGGCTTCTACCCATTTGGACACATAATCTACTCTAATCAAGATATAGTTTTTGCCAAATGATGTAGGGAAAGAACCCATGAAGTCTATTCCCCATACATTAAAGGCCTCTACTTCCAAAATGTTTTTTATAGGCATTTCATCCCTCTTACCTACATTTCTTGTCCTTTGGCACTTGTCACATTGGGCCACAAACTTTTTTACATCTTGAAATAGCATTGGCAAGAAGAATCCACATTCAAGAACACGAGCCGTCATCTTCCCACTACCATTATGTCCTGCATACAAAGATGAATGGCAATGAGATAAAATTTCAAGATATTCATTCTCACCTACACATCGAAGTAAAACTCCATCTCCACAAATTTTTAACAAATAAAGCTCCTTCCATAAATAGTGTTTGATATCATGGAAAAACTTCTTCCTTTATTGAGAAGACAAACCATAAGGCAAAACTCCTGCAGCAATATAGTTCGCATAATCTGTATACCATGGAGTATTAAGATGACTAACTAACATTAAGTACTCATCAAAAAATTCTTCATTTATTTCATCATCATCACCTATAGGTCCATCCTCATTCTCTAGTCTCGATAAATGGTCAACCACAAAGTTCTCACTACCCTTTTTATCTCGAATTTCTATGTCAAATTCTTGTAATAAGAGAACCCAATGAATCAACCTAGGCTTAGCATCCTTCTCAGCAAACAAATACATTAAAGTTGTATGATCCATAAAAATAATAACTTTAGATACCAACAAGTATGATCTAAATTTATCACATATAAAAACAATAGCTAATATCTCTTTTTATGTAGTTGTAAAGTTTAATTAAGGACCCAAAAGAGTGTGACTGGCATAATAATTAACATGTAAATTCTTTTCTTTTCGTTGACCGAAAACACATTCCACAGTTAGGTCACTTGCATCACACATTATTTCGAAAGGCAGGTTCCAATCCGATGAAGTTATTATAGGTGCACTTATGAGAGCTTTCTTTAATTTCTCAAAAGCTACTAAACATGCATCATTAAAATTTAAAGGAACATCTTTAATTAAAAGATTTGTCAATGGCTTTACAATTAAAGAAAAATCCTTAATAAACCTTCTATAAAAACTAGCATGTCCTAAAAATGACCTCACACCTTTTAATGAAGTAGGTGGAGGTAATTTCTCAATTAACTCGGTATTAGCCCTATCTACCTCATTCCCTTGCCTTGAAATTTTATGTCCTAATACAATCCCTTCTTCAACCATAAAATGGCATTTTTCCCAATTGAGCACTAAATTTGTCTCCTCACATCTAGCCAAAACTTTATCTAGATTATGCAAGCAATGATCAAATGAATCTCCATAAATAGAGAAATCATCCATGAATACTTCCATAATCTCTTTAATCATATCCACAAAAATGGAAGTCATACACCTTTGAAAAGTTGCAGCTGCATTACACAACCCAAAGGGCATCCTCCTATATGTAAAAGTACCATAAGGGCAGGTGAAGGTGGTCTTCTATTGGTCACTAGGGTAAATAAAAATTTAGAAATAACCCAAAAAACCATCAAGAAAATAATAATGGGAATGACCAGCAATCCTTTCTAACATTTGATCTATAAATGGTAAAGGAAAATGATCTTTCCTAGTGGTTGCATTTAATTTTCTATAGTCAATGCATATCCTCCACCCTATAGTTGTTCTAGTAGGAATAAAGTCCCTATTCTCATTCCTCACTACAATAATTCCACCCTTATATGGAACAAATTGAATAGGACTAGCCCATTCACTATCCGAAATAGGGTAAATAATTTCTGCATCTAACAACTTAATTACTTCTTTTTTAACAACTTCTTTCATGTTAGGATTTAAATTTCTTTGCCTATCAGCCTTAGGTTCATAGCCCTCTTCCATATATATTATATGCATAACCATAGTTGGGCTAATTCCCCTTAAATCAGAAATCTGACAACCTATACTTCTAATTCTTCTCCCAACTACTTGCAATAACATTTCCTCTTGCTTATTAGAAAGTCAATTAGCAATGATAATTGGTAAAGTAAAATTCTCTCTAAGAAATACGTACCTCAGATGAGTAGGTAACTCTTTCAACTCTACATTAGGAGCACTTACAATTGAGGGAGGTAATGGATCCTTACTTCGATGCAGAATTTCTGGCTTATATACACCTTGATCCATCTCCCCATTGATCTTTTCACCTTAAGAGTCTACCATGGAATCTTTAATTCCTAACACTTCTAAAACACATTCATCAATGACATTAATTTTCATGCATACATTATCTTTCATAGGGTATTTTAATGCTTTGTCCATATGTTACTCTACACTATCATTCCCTACTCTTAATATTAATTTACCTTCTGACACATCAACCAAAGCCCTACCAGTATTCATGTAAGTTCTACCCAAAATTAATGGGTAATTAGCATCATAAGCAAAGTCTAAGATCACAAAATTAGTAGGTAATATAAACTTGTCAACCTTGACTAAAACATCTTGAATAATACCATATGGTTTCTTTAAAAACTGGTCAGCAAGTTGTAACACCATAGAAGTCAATTTCACATCTTCTAAACCCAATTTCTTAAAGATTGATAATGGCATGAGGTTGATACTAGCCCCTAAGTCACAAAGACACCTAGGAAACTTTATATCCCCTAAAGTCCATGGAATAGTAAAGCTACCAAGATCTTTCAATTTAGTTAGTAAGCTATTAGTAATAATTGAACTACAATCCTCAGTCAAAGCAAAAATGGATACATCTTCCCAACTTCTTTTCTTCAAAATTAAATCTTTAAAAAATTTAGCATAATTGAGAACTTGGGTAATAGCCTCAACAAATGACAAGTTAATATGTAAAGTTTTTAATTTATCTAAAAAATTATGAAATTGCTTATCCATATATTTATGCTTTAAATGTTGTGGAAATGGTGGACGCGATTGATACACTTTGCCTTTAGAACCTCCCTCTGCCGTGCTCGCGGGATCTATTGTGCTCGCGATATCTGTCGTGCTCACGACATTGCTCCAATTCTTTTCTATTGCGCTCGCGACATAAGCTTCATCTTCCTCCTTTATTTTCTACAAAACTCAATTCTTATCAGCCGATAAATGATTGACATATGACTTACCTGACAAATGACAAGTTAATATGTAAAGTTTTTAATTTATCTAAAAAATTATGAAATTTCTTATCCATATATTTATGCTTTAAATGTTGTGGAAATGGTGGACGCGATTGATACACTTTGCCTTTAGAACCTCCCTCTACTGCGCTCGCGGGATCTATTGTGCTCGCGAGATCTGTCGTGTTCACGACATTGCTCGAATTCTTTTCTATCGCGCTCACAAAATCTATCGCGCTCGCGACATAAGCTTCATCTTCCTCCTTTATTTTCTACAAAACTCAATTCTTATCAGCCGATAAATGATTGACATATGACTTACCTGACCTGAGGGATACAACCTTTAATTGCTCATATGGGTTATCCTTTGTGTTGCTTGGTAGATACCCTTAAAGTCTTGAAGGTAATGCACTTACCAATTGACTCATTTGAACTTCCAAATTATGGATGGATGATGATTGATTTTTTGCTATTTGATCAAACTTAACTTCCAACCTTTTATAATTTTCATCTTGAGAGTTAAGCTTTAAATTGATACCCTCTAATAACCTATCCATTTTGACCTCCAAAGCACCAAATCTATCTTGCCCAGGTTGAAAACCTATGGTTCCTCTATTTTGCCCATTCCCCCCAGAAAAGTTAGGATGGTTCCTCCAATCAGGGTTGTAAGTGTTGGAATACGGGGTTCCAACACCCTTGACCTTGCAAAAAGCTCTCTTGTTCCTCTATACTAACCAAACCATCCTACAACTCTCACTCACATGACCTTGTTGACCACAAATGGTACAACCATGTGGTAGGGCTCCTCCTATGCTCAAATTATCTATTTTATGTGTCAATGCAGTGACTTAGTCTTGCAAAGCTATAATTGAATCTACAGAATGGACTCCCTTAGTAGGAGAAGGTACTGATACCTTGGCTCTTTCTATAGGCCACATATAATTGTTTATTGACATTTCCTTAAACAACTCAAAAGCCACATCTGTAGTCATCCTCATAAGAGATCCTCTAGTAGCCGCATCAATGGTCCCTATAGTGGTGGGATTGACACCATTGTAAAATGTTTGCATAAGTAACTCTTTTGGTAGATTATAATGGGAGCAACTCCGCTGCAATTCCTTAAACCTTTCCCATGCTTCATACAAAGATTCATTATCATGTTGCATGAAAAATAGTAATCTCTTTAATAATTTTAGCAGTCTTAACCAATGGAAAATACTTAGAAAGAAATGCTTGGGCCAATTGATCCCAAGTGGTGATTGAACCTCTAACAAGTGAGTTCAACCAAGCTTTTGCCATATCCTTCATTGTAAAAGAAAAAAAAGCCAAAGCTTAATTGCATCCGCAGAAACTCCATATATTTTGAAAGTATCACAAATTTCATAAAAATTTGCTAAATGAGCATTAGGATCCTCATTTGGCAACTTATAAAATTGAATACTATTTTGAACCATGTGTAAAAGAGAAGGTTTTATCTCAAATTGGTTAGCATTTACCGCAGGTCTTACTACTCCTTATTGTGTACCACTCAAGGCAGGCATAGCATAATCCATCAAATGAAGAGGATTATCTTCATCTATGGCTAGTCTCCTAGTCTTCTTCTTCTTCTGATTATCTCAATATCCTAATCTCTAACGCGATATTTTAATAATGAATCTTTATTAGTTAAAAGAAAGAATACATCTCTCAATCATATTCTCACTTCTCATAATCCTACATAAAATACTAACAAAGAATTCTACAATTAAGATTATGTATATTACTAAGAATATAGAAAATATCAATAACATTGTTCAAGTTCATAGAGAAAATATAAGTTTCCACTTACAAGAAGAAGTAATAAATAAGAGATAGTAAAAAGAAATCTCTCAACCCTTTACAACTTTTTAAGTAGATAATCTTCTTCTTGATTGTCTTAATTCTTCTCTAAAACACTAAGTAAAAATGTAAAAAAACATAATGATTGTTCTTGGTCACAACTTACTATAATCCCCGACAACGGTGCCAAAAACTTGTTAGTGCTAAATCCACAATCGCACGATTCACAGATTATAGTACTTAAAATATCATTCCCACGAGGATCAGATTGGTTATCACACACTACTACTTGATTTTAATCTTGTTTACAATAAATCATTAATTTTATTGTTAAATTAAACTAATAATGTTATACTAAACTATTAATTAATCCTAAGTTAATGATGGTCAAAGAAGACAAATACAAATAATGATGTAAAAATTAACAATATGAAACTTGATATTATACTTTTTATTGAAAAGCAAATTTTATAATGCAAGCCAAGTTGGAATAAGGCTCTAAATCATTCTCTCGAACTAAAATAGAATTCCTAAAAGATACAAATATAACTTCTAACCTTTAACTCTCATCAATGAATTAGATTGTCATACTTACAAATTTTAAGAATAAACACCAACTTATAACAACTATCTTAACATCCCGAACTCTCCAATGAAGTTTTAATAATGAATTCCTAATAGATGTAAATAAGAATATTTCTCTCATACTATACCCTTACTTATAATGAACATTCAATTACTTAAAATACTATTAAGAAATTATGCACTAAAGATTACATGTAATAATAAAAATAAGCAAATATTAACAAAGTTGTTCAAGATTCTAAACGACATTATTCAGAGAGTTGTAAAGAAGATTAGACAATTGAAAGATAAATAAAAAAAATGATCTCTCAATCCTTTTACTCATAAATGATTTCTTCTCCTTCTTTGATCTTCTTCTTTCCTTCAAAAGATAAAATTAATCACTTTCTATCTCTCATCTATCATCAAGAATTATTTTCTAACTCTCTTTTTTCCTCTCTTATCTTCATTACATTTATAGACTCCTTGCCAAACATTGTATCTCTTCAAACATCCTTTTAGAGGTACACAAGTCTTGGTGAAAAGTCATGCCTCTTTAAAATTTGATTTGAAATTTGAATTGCATAACCACCATTTATATTTATAACTTTATTGTCAAGCATTATAACCCTTCAAGCACCCTTCCATATCAACATAACTCTTCAACTACCCTGCAATAAGTACACATTATTTGGTGAAGAGTGGTGTCCCTTTGAAGTGCTTTCTGAAAAATAACTACCCAATGACCTTATCTGTCACACTCGCGATACCTATCGCGCTCGCGATAAGACACAGAGCTTCAAATGTTTACTTTCTTTTGGTTCGACTATTCTTTTCTTCTTTCTTACTTTGTTGTGCTTGTAACTCCACCATGCCCGCGATAGGAACTCTAATTTCTTGCTCAATTGCTACCTTTTTTCTCAATTATTTCTTCACTTTATTCCTAAACAAACACAAAACACATAGAAACATAAAAGATACCGCATTTCACAGATAAATAACTAAAAATTAAATACTTACACAACAATTATAAACATAAAAACTACATTAATATGAGCTATATGGCTTACATCAATTGAAAAACTTGTTAGTGCTAAATCAGCAAGTGCATGATTTATGAATTATAGTACTTAAGATATCTTTTCCATGAGGATCAAATTGGTTATCGTACACTACTACTTGATTTTAATATTGTTTACAATAAATCATTAATTTTATTGTTAAATTAAACTAATAGTCTTATACTAAACTATTAATTAATCCTAAGTTAATGACGATAAAAGAAGACAAATACAAATAATAATGTAAAAATTAACAATATGAAACTTTATATTATTCTTTTGATTGAAAAGTAACTTTTATAATTCAAGCCAAGTTGAAATAAGGTTCTAAATCAATCTCTCGAACTAAAATAGAATGCCTAAAACATGCACATATAACTTCTAAGTCTTAACTCTCATTAATGAATTAGTTTAATGTACTTACAAATTTTAAGAATAAAAACCAAACTATAACAACTATCTTAACATCCTGATCTCTTCAGCAAAGTTTCGATAATGAATTCCTAATAGATGTAAATAAGAATATTTCTCTCGAACTCACTACAAGACAACGGAAAAATAGCAATGAAATTTAAATTAGCAACGGAATTTGATTTTTGTTGCTAGTTAGCAATTAAAATTCAATTCTGTTGCTAAATTTGGTTGAATTGTTTATGTTTAGCAATGGAATAAAAAATGGTGGTATTCTGATGCTATAAAAGAGGCAAATTTTAACGCCAAAATATTGCCACAAAACTTAGCAATGAAAATCTATAATTGTTGCTAAACATGGCAACATTAAATGGCAAAAAAAATTTGGAATGAAATTTAGCAATGAAAACTTAATTTCGTTGCTATTTTAGCAACGGAAATCATTTTCATGGCTAAAATAGCAACAAAATATATATTTCGTTTCTATTTTGCAACCAAAATTAAATTTCGTAGCAATTTAGCAATGAAAATTTAAGTCTATTGCTATTTAGCAACCAAATTAATATTTCGTTGGTATTGTGGTTCCAAAGAGGTGAAAAAAATTTTGGTCCAAAAATAGCAACGAAAATTAAATTTCGTTGCTAAAATAGCAATGGAAATTAAATTCCGTTGCTATTTAGCAACCAAAATAATATTTCGTTGGTACTTTTGTCCCAAAGAGGTGAAAAAAATTTGGGTCCAAAAATAGCAACGAAAATTAAATTTCGTTGCTAAAATAGCAACAAAAAATATATTCCGTTGCTATTTAGCAACCAAAATTATATTTCGTTGCTATTTAGCAACTAAAATTAAATTTCATTGGTAAATTAGCAACAAAAATTTAATTATGTTGCTATTTTTCATTTTCAATGAAAAATAACAACGAAATTAATTTTGGTTGCTAATTTTCATTTTCAATGAAAAATAGCAACAGAATTAATTTCGGTTGCGAAATTAGCAACCAAATTGAATTTCGGTTGCCAAATTAGCAATCGAATTGAATTTTTGTTGCTAAATTAGCAATCAAATTGAATTTTGTTGCTAAAATTAAGGATATTTATGTAATTTTATTATTTGTTGCCCTAGGTATAAATTAGCCCCCCATCTCTTTACTTCTCTTCATCTTCGACATAAGCTTTGAATGCTGTCTTTCAACAATGGTAATTCCCTTTCTCTCTCTCTATCTCCCAGATTTTTGCTCTTTTGATTCATAGATCTTATCAGATTCTTTGAGAAAATTCACGAGTTCGTTTGCACTAATATGTTGTATGAATTTATTTCTAATTAGATATTTGTTCTCCTAATTGTTGTTAAGGACCAGAGCTTTTATCAATCCCGCTAATTTTGAGGTAGGTTTCTGCATTAAAATTGTTTCTTTTTTCATCTGATTTTTTTAATTTTTTAATTTAATTTGATTTAGGTTTTGCGGGAATCTTGGTAGGGTTTAAGGTTTCTAGAATTTGGCATTGTATATCAGCTAACACATATATTGTGTCTACAGAATGGAGCTACATTTGCAGTTAGTATGATGAAGGAACTGATTATAGTCTGCTTATCTCATGATTTAGATGTATTATGATAGCCTAATTTGTTGTTGTATTATGCCTGAGAGAAGTTTTTTCGATTTTTCCTTTCAGTTTGTTCTTTAAATGGGTTTTTGGAGGTTAATGATTCGGTACCGAGTTTTCTTTCTTCATTTGAAATATTTATATTTCAGGTAGGAAGTTGATTGGACAAAATACACTCAGTACTGCTTCAGTAAATGCTGGCTTGAGCTATGATTGGGGAAACTAAGAAGATGGCAAAGAAGAAGAATCTGTTGGTTTGTTGCTTTGTCTTATTTACATTTAAATGTTGCTTTCACAAGTCAGTTCTACAATTGCTTATATGCTTAATTTATTGTTGATTATGACTTAGAAATGGTATATCTTTTAGTTAGTTACCCTTGTTTATGCTGTAGGACACATGTTTCATAGGTTTGTTCTTGAATTTACAAATTATGGTTTATTTTAGGAATTTATTGAACAACCATGGAGCCCGATGTAACATTCATGTTAGCAAAGTTTGATGGTGTAACAGCTGGTAAGCAAAATGATGATTGTTTTTATGGCTTCTCATTTCTTTTTGATGTTTGCCATCCTGATTTTGACATCTCCTGTCAGGTTTTTATGCTAGTGGCTGTGCAACAATTGCTAATTTTGGAACTTCTTCGTTGATTGGTCTTACGGTATGTAGTCAACCATGTTTTCACATCCATCATATGCTTACATTGCAATTACATGTTGGTTTATTTGGCTTGTTATGGGATTATCTTGTTTGATCAAATCTTTCAGATTTTATTTTATTATATGGATGCCTTTCTGAATTTAACCATATCAAAAAACATAAGTAGTAATAGCTATCTTCTTTCTCTTTTTCTAGTCCTGTTCAATTTTTAAAAGCTACTATTAGATGTAAATTATTAGATCCTACTACCCTTTTCACCTTTTAGTTTTTTTTAGTTTTTGGAAGTAATACAAATTTTAATGAGTGATAAGCTAATATATGTTTTACAAGAGAATAAAAAATTGGAAATTTAAAAAAGAAGATATTGCTTCATATCATTTTTTCATTTATTAATTTTAGTTAAATTATTTCTTAATTTTTTTAAAAATAACTTTATTTAAATTGTTTCTTTTCCTCTTTACATTTTCCCCCTTCCAAACACCCAATCTTTCATTTCATATCACTCATCATCTTATTTTGTGTTGTTTTTGCCTTCATTTTATTTGTAACTCTTTTTTCCCCTTTTTAAATAAGCTTTTACCATGTGCAGTTCTAGGGAGAAACTTATATAATTTTCAATATAGTTGTGATGCTTTTATTATTAAGTTTGTGATTCAAAGTGTGTATAAACTTTTGAAACAAAGTAAGAACTGTCTTAATTGTATTGTAGGTTGATGAATCGACAAAGTAGATTTTGGATTCAAAGGAGAAGATTTGCTCCGTGGTTTTGATTTTGATTTTGAAAGTATATACTATTTGTGTACTTGTTGTATACTTATTGTATATTGTATATATATATTTGTAATATATTGTTTGTATACATATTTGTACTATATTGTTTGTATACTTTTTGTCATTTGCATACTTTTACTTTTGGAGCATTTCATTACACACTTGTATTTGCCAAATCTGTAGCAATTTCACCCTTATATGCCTATGTCGCAGAGAACTTAATGAATTTGTGTACATGATGTTTTGCCACTCTGCCCTATTATATCACATACCAAATGTGGGCATATTCTTTTTTGGTTTTTTGAACCCTGTTTGGCCTGGTTTTGGTTTGGCTATTAGTAATGGATAGCAACCGTGGGCGGTTGGAGCTGATAAATGATAGTGGATTGGTGCCATTAAGGATATGAAGTGTATAAAATTTTGTCATTTTCTTTATTTTGTCATTTTCTTTATGTTGTTATTTTTTGTATGTACTAATAAACTTGTTGATAAGTTTATAGATTGTGAAACTCACAAGTTATTCTCTCTTACAGGGATATCTCGAGCAATTCACTCAGTGGGTCTATCCCCCTATCACTGGGAAAGTTAAATAAACACTGTTACTTGGTGAACTTGTGAGGCTATTGTAGTTTGCCTACGTCAAAATTGTTAATATATGATTTCCTTCCTGGTTATAGTCTCGATGAAGCACTTTATGGTAAGTATATGTGTTTATATTTATCTAGGTTTAGGTTTTGATACATTGTGATCAGTTGATAGTATTTACATGTGTATAAAAAATTATCGCTCAAGCATGATAGTCCACCTATTTTTCTAACATTATCTAATAAGCAGATGAGAGCTATGGCACTTACATTTAATATGGAAATTTTGTGTAAGCTGCTATATTCATGCAGCCTCCTAAATTTGCTACATTAGGCATGAAATGGGAAAATTAATAATTGTGTCATGGTGCCTTCTGCAAAAAGATCTAAAAAGGTGGATTGGGATGCTCTTCTGAATATCATTACAAGAACCGCAAAAGGATTGGCTTACTTGCATCATGATTTCTCTCCTAGAATCATACACCGTGATATAAAGTCAAGCAACATTTTGCTTAATGGCAATTTAGAGGCTTGTGTATCTGACTTTGGACTAGCTAAACTATTAGAGGATGAAGAGTCGCACATTACAACAATTATTGCTGGCACATTTGGTTATCTAGCTCCTGGTAAGTTTTGTTTAAAATGGTTTGACTATCATATTGTTTGGTCTTGATATTAAATGTTTTTCCATGATCTTTACGCATGTTGAAGTCACATCTATAACCAAAATTACTTTTTATTTCCATAAATTATGTTTTAACAGTCTATTTTACCAGAGGAAATAGTAATTCTTAATAAGACTAGAAATATTTGTATTAGCCTAATTTTTATATTTCATGCATTGATTATGTTTCCCCGTAGATTAGGCTACAAACTGAACCATGAGGTTTCCTTTTGCATCAAATCATAAAGAACTTGATTCCTTCCCTTAAAATCTTTAGGTTTGGTTCAAGAGCTCCAATTTCCTTTTGCTTTCATTTGAGCTGCAAATTAAAAACTTCCACTTTATTTCATGGCCGAGTCATAGTAATTGAAAACAATTAATGATGTTTAAGGGGTTTATTGTAAAGATAAAAATGTTAGAGCTACTTGCTAATCTCTTTAGGTTATAGCTTTCGCTGACCAACCCTTTTTATAGTTTAAGAACACAATAATATATATTGATTCCCATGAACAATCAAGCACTATGTCCTAACCTTGTTTTACTCTTTTTTGTAGAGTATATGCAGAGTGGCAGAGCAACTGAAAAGACGGATGTTTATAGCTTTGTTGTTCTGGTGCTTGAAGTATTAAGTGGAAAGCAACATACAGATGCATCATTCATTTAAAAGGGTCTGAACATTGTTGGTTGGTTAGGTCTTTTTCTTTGGAATTCTTTAATTTTGGTATCAATCTAATTCATTTTTTGCTGCATCTTCATGCTAGAGAACTTTGAATTAGTCTTTATAATGATAGTAGTAAAAAAGTGACTTCTATAAAAAAAGAATTATAATGAAAAAAATAATGCTTCTAAAAGCTGCACTTTTGCAGGTTAGCTTTATTAGTGCTTTTGTATTTTTTTGTTTTCATTTCCAATTGATTCATTGATGGTTTTTACCGAGTCATAGATCTTTTGCATAATGTATACCCAATGAAAACTAGTATGATAGCTGAACATAGAAATATAATTCAAATATATAAAAAATCATAATTCAAGTTTGATAAATTTTCATTGGGGTTTCTCACTGAATGTCACTTCAAGCATGTATTTTCACTTGATGTTAGAACTCTTGATTTCTTTTCATAAATTGCTTGCTTTCATTTGTCAAATTATAGCTAATGCTGATTTTATGACTAATTAGTTGGTGATTGAAAACACTACCAGTTTTGGTGGGAGCAATGGCTTAAATTTTGTTGAATAATAATGTTCATAAAATCCCTAAAATAATGAATGGAGTTGTCACTTATGTATATGTATGTCATGGTGATGTTTGGCTTCATAGATGGCTGTAAGTTAGTTATCTTGGTGAATAACATGTAGCCAATCACAATACAAACTTGCTCCTAGTTTATACAGTAGGGCAATGAGTTCAAAGACAAATTTAGGCTCTTGAATTGACTTTGTTATACATGTTCTTAATTAAGCATTTGTTATGCCATAGAACAACTTGTTGATGAATTTTGGATTAACAACCATTGTTTATTGAGATAAATTTGGAAAAATTCCAACTCTAATTAGATTACTCTGTGACTTACTTTTTGCACATAGTTGCAGTTTTGCTGAAAATATAGGAATAGAATTGATATATAGGCTTTTGTATAAATTGTGTAAAAAATCAACAATAATTTAGTGACGTAATAGCGACGATAATTCCATCGTAATTTTTTTATAATACTGACTGAATTTAGCAACGAAAACTTTAATTCGATTACTGGAAATAGGAACGAAAATTAATTTTTGTTGCTATAAATAGCAATAAAATTTCTATTTGGTTACTAAATATAGCAATAGAAATTTATTTCGGTTGGTAAATATAGCAACGAAAATTCTAATTTCATTGGTAAAAATAGCAACAAAAATTGAAATCTTTTGCTAAATTTAGCAACGAAAAACAATTTCCGTTGCTAAAAATACCAACCATCAAATTTGCAACCAAATATTCTGTTGCTATTTTTCGTTGCTAATTTTTATTAGCAATGGAAATTCAACAAATTCGGTTGCTAATTTTCATTGCTATTTGCTAATTTTCTTGTAGTGACTATACCCTTACTTATAATGAACATTCAAATACTTAAATGCAAATAATACTATTAAGAAATTTTGTACTAAAGATTACTTCTAATAATAAGAATATGCAAATATTAACAAAGTTGTTCAAGATTCCAAAAGACATTATTCAAAGAGTTTCAAAGAATAATAGGCAATTGAAAGATAAATAAAAATATGATCTCTCAATCCTTTTACTCATAAATAATTTCTTCTCCTTCTTTGATCTTTGTCTTCCCTTCAAAAGATAAAATTAATCACTCTCTATCTCTTATCTATCATCAAGAATTATTTCCTAACTCTCTCTTTTCCTCTCTTATCTTCATTGCATATATAAACTCCTTTCCAAACATTGTATCTCTTCAAACATCCTTCTAAAGGTACACAACCCTTGGTGAAAAGTCACGCTTTTTTAAAATTTGATTTGAAATTTGAATTGCATAACCACCATTTATATTTATATCTTCCTTGTCAAGCATTGTGAACCTTCAAGCACCCTTCCATAGCAACATAACTCTTCAAGTACCCTTCTACAAGTACACATCATTTGGTGAAGAGTGGTGTCCTTTTAAAGTGCCTTTTGAAAAATAACTACCAAATGTCCTTATCTGTCATGCTTGTGACAAGACACAAAGCTTTAAATGTTGACTTTCTTCTGGTTTGACTTTTCTTTTCTTCTTCCTTGCTTTGTCATGCTTGCAACTCAACCGTGCCCGTGATAGGAACTCTACTTTCTTGCTCAATTATTGCCTTTTTCTCTATTATTTTTTTCACTTTACTCCTAAACAAACACAAAACACATAGGAAACATAGAAGATACCGTATTTCACAGATAAATAACTAAAAATTAAATACTTACACAATAATTATAAACATAAAACACTATATTAATATAAGCTATATAGCTCACATCAATTTCCCACACTTAAACCTTTGCTTGTCCTCAAGCAAAAACATAAAATTCAAGAATACAAAACACATCAACAACAAAAATAACATGGAGTTTTATACCTTATAGATACTTGCTAACAAATGAAACAACTTCCATTTCACAATCCACTAGTCTATGTCAACAAATTCCCAAGCAATATCATGAATATTCAAGCTTTAACATCCATAAACACCTAACTATAGAATCATAAGAATGCAAAGTAGAAGAGTATAAGCACCTTAAAAATCAAATTTCTTGCAACATGCAACAATCATGGCAATTGTCACATTACCTAGAGTAACTATCTCTTTTAAGCAAACACTTGACCTCACATCACTCTAATAAGTAGTGGCTAGTGTTTACTCTCTACTCCCTAGTATACCATTACATACCATAAGCTTGTAACACGTAAAAATCTCCACGACTAGCATAAAGTACATACACAAAATCAAAGGGTCTTACTAAAGGTTGTAACTTGGTTTAGGCAATAGGTAGGATAAATTTAGTTAAGTAGCTCAAAATATGGAGAAGAAAAGAAATTACTACATCACATGAGATTTACAATTTATCAAGATAGCAAGATACATGATATATTTGCACATTAAGGGTTATTCTTTACCCTAAATCCCCTTTTCTTTCCTTTCATGTCCAAAACTTTACTTTTTTTTCTTCTTTTTTTTAGACTTATTTGTTCTTTCATTCTTATTCTCTTTTTTTTTATTTGACTTGAACATAAAGGAGTTTAAAACTAGTATCATATACCAACTAAATCAAATTTGTTGCAATTGACATAATAAAACTAATCCTCCACAAAAAGGTTGCCAAAAGAAAGGTTTAATGTTTAAAAAAAAGGATTAAGGCTAATAATTGTGCTCTTCTAAAAAAGAAATGGTTTAAAGGCTCAAAATTGGCTACCTATAGTCAAAAGGTTAGTCTATTTAAGCAAGTCAACATTGGCTATATTCTAGTGGCCTTATCATTTCTCTTGCACAACTCACACTAAATGTAGTCTCAAAACTTACCCATCACAAGTTTTAGAGTATATGGCATAAAAGGGTACTCTCATAAGAAATTATGTCCATCATCTAGGCTTAAAATCTCACAATGGTAAAGTTCAAAGTCAGGCCAAGCAATGCTTCATTAACTCAATTAAAGATACATGTATAAAGAAAAATAACTTAAAAGAACCTATACCAAAGCACTTTGCCTAAACATAACCCTTCATAGGTGCACACAATATACTAAAACAAGTAATCCAACAATATTACCAGAGAGTTTCATCAATTAAACTAATAATCGCAAAATGCAAGAAATTTTAAACCAAAAAAATGTTCCCAAATATCATAAAATATAAATGCTTTATAAACACACAAACTACATACAACCTAAAAAAAACACCTTAGCTTCCTCGTACTTAAATGACACAATGTCCTCATTGTGTAAGAAACATACAATTTAAAAACACAACACCAAAAATAAATCACAAAAATAAAAAAATAAATAAATACAAAAATAAAATGGAGTAAAGGAGACTGCCCTTAAGAATGTTCACTTGGAGAGGTATATGGATAAGGATTGAACTCGATATTTTGCTTATGGAAAAATCACATCAACATGCAAGACTTATTTTTGTGGCTTCTACTCAAATATTGAATTTAGGCCTCCATATTCTTCAAGTGAACCATAGTCAACACTACAATAAAATATCAAGAACCCATAAAGAAAACAAATAGCAAAAATGGAAGAGGAAAACTAAATATTGTAAAAGAAAGAAAGAAATAAAAAGAAATCATTTATAGGGGAAAAGAAAATTTGGAAATTTAAGAAACTAAATGAAAAGGCAAATAAAAATTCAAACTTAAAAGATATTTGAATAGTTATACCGTTTAAAAACCCTTAAAATTTCAAAATCCAAAAAAATTGATAAGGAAACGGTCACGCCCGTAACTCTAATCACGCTCGCGACAAAGAGAAAAATATGAAAAAGTATTTTAAAGTTTCAACAAAACACAACAATGATAACTATAAAAAGCACAAACAAATCTTGTGGAACGAACACAAACTTTATTAGTAACAATAAAACTAAGTAAGAATATAAAATTAAACAGCACAAATAAATAGAAATTGAAATAAACATGAACTATCAAATCTACAAAAAAAACAAACAAACACACTCTATTTGAGTATTGTAATCCAAAATTACAAATCAAGCATAATAATGGCAATAAACACAAATCATGATCCTCGACAACGGTGCCAAAAACTTGTTAGTGCTAAATTTGCAAGCACAATTGTCACTGATTATAGTACTTAAGATATCGTTTCCACAAGGAAAAGGATGAAAGGTCATACACTATTACCTTCTTTTTCTACTCTTTAAGTAGATAATCTTCTTTTTAATTGTCTTCTACTCTAAAAAACTAAGTAAAAATGTAAAAAAACAGAATGATTGTTCTTGGTCACAACTTCTATATGTTCTAACTACTTTCTTGTGTCAAATTATATCTTGGATTCCAATAATTGTGTCCTTTAGATATGTCCCTCCAGAAGTAGACAACCCTTGATGAAATGACATGAGTCTTCAAATGCCTTTTCAGAAATAACCACCAAAGTTGCCCTTGCTATCATGCCCATGAAGATGTCACACTCGCGACAGAACACGTACCAAATATTTTAACTTATTCTCCCTGTGTTGACCTCCTCCTTTAAAGCCTTCTTATGTCACGCTCATGACTCCTTTCGTGCTCGCAATAAAAACTTCTTCATTTTGCTTGATTTCTGCCTCCTTTCTTTAGCTTTAATCCTTTTACTCCCTACACACACTTACAACACAAAACACATAAAAAACCATGTTTTACATAAAAACCTAACTAAAAATAAACATTTACTTAACAACAAACATTCATAAAATATGTCAAAATCAATTCACATCAAGGGGCTAAAATATAAATATTAAATTTAGAGAGGAATAAAATCAAAGGGAATAAAAAAGGGAATGACATTAGACTAATGTAGTGCAATAAAGAGATGTAGTAAGATTTTGGGGACAAAATTGTAATTTTACATTCAGATAGGAATTAAGTAAGATTTAATATGAGGGATAAATGAATACGAGAAACCTTATAACAATTGGTTAAAATTGAGGTCAAACTAAGACAAAATGATGAAATGAAAAGTTTAAGGACTAAATTGTAATTTTACACTTAAGTAAGAATTATTTGGAAATTAATAGGAATTTAAGGACCAAAGGGTTTAAATAGGAAAAATTGAAAAATAAGAGGACCAAATTGATTAATTATCAAGAAGAAATATAAGGGGCAAAATGGTAATTGAGCACATTATAAGGTAACACTGAAGACCTAAATGCAAATTGAAAAGTTAAAATATAGTAAAAGATATGAAAATAATAAATAAGGGTAAACTAGTTAATAGACAATAAAATCAATAGACAGGAAGGGTACTGAGGGAATTTGAGCAAATTTAGTAACTAAGGGTAAAACTGTAATTTAATCGAAAGTTGGGAAATTAGGGAAGAAACAGAAATTTTGGCAAGGAAGCAAAGTTAGGAATTAAAATGAAAAGAATTATAACTTCATGTCGAAAAATACTAGAAAGGAGAAATGGAAAGTGAAATAGTAATTGTAAGTAAAGAGTCAACAAAAAGGGTCAGTCGAGCTGGGAAAAGGAATTTAAATATTAATTCAATAAAACACAAAACTTAAACATCACATTGAGAAATTAATGAAATTTAGAAGTTAGTTGATAAAGTAAGGACCTAAATGAAATTATCATAAAAGATGGAACATTTAAGAATAATTAAGGAATTAAGTATAACAAAATATTATTGAGTCAGCAAGGAAAGAAATTTTAATAAAATCGAATTTAATTACATAAGCTAAATGCAGTAAAGTTAAGTTTATGATCAAAGAAGAAATCAGAATAAAGCACTAGAACTAGTATGTGAATAAATAGAAATGCAGAGGCATAAATGTAAAATAGCTATTGAAATTATAAGAAAAAGAGATCAGACAATAACAAGATGAACACGTATGGATATAAAGTCAACAAGGACTAGCCGAACCTAAAAAAATAGACACATGAATCTAGAAGAACAAAAAAAAATTAATAATAATAATAACAACGACAACAACAACAACAACAAAAATAATAGTAATAATAAATTTATGTAAATGAAATTTTGTGTAGTTGTATCCACCATTAGGCAACACTATTGCTTAGCGCATGGTTTTTTGACTATGCGTAAGGACAAATAATTGAGGACACAAGGAAAAAAGGGATCGAGTTGGCATGTAAATGTGAGACAGTTACGTATATGAAGATTAAATGATTTATGTATTATATTTTAGATAATTGGCTTGTAGTAAGTAATGTTATATCTTGGGCATAAATTGTAGTAAATCTATTTATATATGGACAATTTTTGCACATGTGTGTAATGGAAATTGTTGACTGTGTTGTGTTGATTAAATGGATGATCTTAGAAATGCAATGTATTTCATTGAAGTATTGGAGGTGAAGTTTGCATTTTGGGAGTGCCATTTTGTCAGTTTGCAGGTTTAGGCAGCACGGTTTACAAGCCGTTGTGCAGCAGAAACTTTTGTTAAATGAATAGTAATCATGTAACATTGTTAGTAACCATATACAGTGTGAGGAAATCATGAATGAATTGAGGGTGTTACACACGAGTATATATATATGCCTATATTTATTTATTCGCACTTTTTTATTCACATTCATTTATTTATATTTGTACTATATATATATATATATATATATATATATATATATATATATATATATATATATATGCACACACACACTTGTTCTTTATTTATTTATTTATCACTTATATTTCTCATTTTTTCACCACACACACATGCTTAAGGCGGGTGGTTTAGACACTAGTTCCTAAGTCAGCATCTGTTGGAGTCACCTAAAGAGGATAATGTTGTTCTAAAGTAGCCAAAGAATAAAAGCACTATGGCCCTTTCTAGTGTTTATTTTTTGAAAAAATATCTTTATGCAGGCTTCTGTGGTTTCTATGACATAAAGAATGATATTTTAGGGTTTTCCTATTTTGCTTTTCTTTTGGATAGGTGAAAAGAGCACGTTTATGGGCTTAAAATAGACTTAGATGTGAGTCATTCTCTCTCGAGTCATGGCCCTTAAGGTGAGTTACTCCTTTTTCCATTTACCTATCACTCGAGTCACTAGGTATGAATCAAAGGCATGAGTCATGAGCGAGTCATAGCCTAAGCTCGTGACTTACCCCATTTGTACCTGTGATTGAGTTTTTAGGCTTTTACTGGTGGTTTAACTCTCCAGTCACGCCCTTGACTCACCATTCAAGGCTATAACTCAGCATTTTTTACCTAAAATTTCATTTTCTCTCGTCAAACACAAGATTAGTTTTTACAAAATATCTGTCTTACTTTATTTGGCCTAATTTTAAGCATTTAATGCTAATAATGGTCATTTAAATAGGAGGGTACTTGATCTTTTTTAGGGGGTAGAATTTGAAAAAGTAAGGAGAGGAGAAAAAGACAAAAAATAACAAACTCTCTAGGTTTTACTTGATTTCAAAGAAAACAATGGAAGAAAAATGAGAAAAAAGGCTAAAAGTGTATATTCATTGGTTTCTAGAATAACTCTATTAAAGGTAATATAAGAGGCAAAAATATTCAAAACCTGCAGATCTATAAGTTTCTTCTTATGCAAATTCATTTTGTGTGTTTTGTACAATTTACTTCATGCTCTGTTTCTAGTTTTCACTTCATGTTATATGCTATTTTTGTTCTCTTTGCTTAAATGGATATTTTAGTTGTTTATACATGTTTATTATTAATTTTTGTCATGATTTTTGCCTTTTACTTGAGTTTAGGTAAACTTGTAGTTTTTGTTATGTTTATTTCTCTTTCTTGAATGATGAGTCTCACATGGTGCTTTTTTCTATTTATGGTTTTTAGTTATTTTGATGGCCATTTTATACATTAAAGCAAGTTTTAAACAAGAAAGAACCAATTTCATGGTTGAATAGGGATTTAATTAGCACTTAGGTTGTTTTGGAGTAGCCATGGTGTCTGTAAGGACTCAACCATGACCCTAAGAGGATAAATGCTAATTAATGAGGACTATCATTAATTAAGGCAAAATTTGATTATTTTGCAGTTATCAAGGTTAACTCCTAAGAGGGGTAATTTGGTAATTTCAGCATGTAAGTATATGAGTTAAATTAAAATTGAAAAAAGGATCTAATTGAAATGAATTAGAAGTCTTGAGATTAAGTTGGAAGAAATTGAAATAATGAGGGTTTATTTGTGAAAAAGGGGTAATTTTGGAAATTCACCTAAGGAGATATTTACTCCAATCTTTAGCTTATTGGAGAAGGAATTCTTGGGGGATTTGAGATGTGGGGATCGACTTAGGCAAGAGAGTTCTTTCTCTCTCTCTCTCTCTGGTTACGGGTTGAAGATGAGAAACCTAGGGTTTTGGTGTTTCAACCTTATGAAGGTAATGTTTTTCTCTCATGGATCTCTTCTTTAATGTTTGATTTAATGGAACTAAGGTTGTAGAGAGATGATATATCATGTATGTTATCTCCATATACAAGAAGAAGAAGGGAATCAAGAGTAAAAGGGATGGATCAAGTAAAGTGAGGGAGGCTTCAATGTCAGGTACGGGAAAATTGTTTAGGAGGGTTTACTATACATGTTTTCTTTCATTTGCTATATGTTTTTTCTTAGTGGAGATTAAAGATTCAGAATAGTAAATAAGATGAGTTTTAATGATTGAAAACTTAGATGTTCATTTAAGGAAGTTGGAATATGAGATCTAGGGTTTAAACTCTTGCTCTGCTAAATCGGGGTTCTTGAGTTTCCTGTCTTTCCCCTAGCATGGCCATGGCTGTACTTCTTCTTAGTAGCACACGCCCATGTGTGTTTCTTCTTGGAAGCACACGGCCATGTGTGTGTTTCTTCTTGGAGACACACGGCCACGTGTGTGTCTCTTCTGTGGTTCTTCTTCAAAGCACACGGCCACACATGTTTCATTTATGGGAATGCACGGCACGTGATGTTCCCTTGTCCTTGGACATGGCCACTTGTTTTTTCTCCTTCCTTATGCATGGCCACGTGTGGCTTTCTTCATCACCATGCACGGCCATGTATGCTTGTTCCTTTTCAAAACACATGGCCACTCATCATTTTCTCTATGAAAACACATGACCATTCACTCTTTCTTTTGAGAATACACGACCCCTTATGCACTTCATTCCTTGAAGGCACACCCAAGTATGTTTTCTCCCCTCCATAGTATATTCTCACCTTAAGATTTAAGCCATGTAATTAGATATGGAACACCGTATTATATGGTCCATAAAATTATTAAGAGAGCAAGAATTGAGGTGAATTGACTAGTAATAAGTAAGATTAAGGATAAATTGCTATTAAGTGAAGTTCGATATGTTACTTGATTACAGTAATATATTATGAAAGTCTCTCTAATGCTAAATTCTACAAAGATATGTTTTAGAAAGGCATGAATACAGCATGAATTATTATGAAGATTAAAAGACATCAATGTTATAATAAGAGGAAGAAGAATGAATTAAGCTATAAGTCATCCAAAGACATTGTGAGGTGCATAAAGTATGATCACTTAATTGAAGGAATCTTATGATCATTTAATCGAAGGAATCTCCACAAGTTTAATGATAATCAATCACATTGAGTTAAGTAATGATGGTTCACTCGAACTCTAAATTAGAGGGGCTTGTGCATGGCAATGTTAATATGAATTACGTTACAAAAAGGCATGTTAAAGCTTAATGAGCATCAAATTGAGAATAACATGGGGCAATATAGTAACTTAAATGATATGTTATACAATGTCTTATAAAATCAAAATAAGGCATGCACTAGGTCAAGGAATGGTTCAGTCCAAAATACTATGATTTAACCTAGTGGTAATAAAGGAGTAGTCGTAAGGTTGCATGTCCGAGTTAAAAGAAGCGGGACCTCACATGTTATGTTAAATTATGAAATCATAAAAGCTTGGTTATACTCCAAGTCACACGATGAGTTAACGATTAGCTGTAATGTGTAATAACCTACTCACCTATTTGCTCATGCCTATAATACATTATGATGAGCACAAGAGCATCCATAGCGTGTTAACGACTAAGATGACATGATCACACATACATCTAATAAGTATAAAATGTCACAAGATGAAAATGCAAGTAAGACGATTGAAGTATATATATATATATATCTTTAAATTTTAAGGTGTATAACTTATTGTCTACAATCTGGTAGACCCTAAAAGAGAATCAAGTGATTGAATATGAACATGTATTGACCTTAAGTTGTAAGAGAACTCATTTATTTTAGTATATGGACCATAAATGCTTGAGTGTTACTATATATATATCTATGTCGTAATCTGAATAATTATGAGAATAGGGAGTTATTCCTGGCAAGTAGTAACAAGGTATGTCATCGAAAACCATCCATGAGGTATGTAAGTACTATATGTTGTATAGTTGATATAAGTAATGAAAGGATGTATTTTCATGATTTAAGTTGTATATATATGTATATGTACATATGGGTACGTGCAATGCTAGTTATGAAAGATTACATATTATTATTTATCTAAACCCGAAACCATCACGATATGAATGAACGAAAGTGATGCAACTATATGATCATATGATAGCCTAGAGCTCAATGTTTGAAGCATAATGAGGATAATGTGCACTCTTATATGAATGATGGCATTAAGTAAATATGTTGTATTAAGTAAAGAAAAGTATGTTGAACCAAAATGGATGTATTCTTTGATGAAAGGAATGATATGCATTCTTCTATGAAAAGTGACTTTAAGCCAAATGATGTGCTAAGTAAAGAAGAATATGTTAAACAAAGATGTCTTAAAAAGTTAAGCATGTGGGTCTTAGTTACGTTATGGATTAGATAGGCATGCCTAGAGGGATACAGTCGCAGCTGCCATAGTTGACCCCGTTTGGGTCTTATTCCTTAATGGAGCAAGTCATGCCTTTGGGCCGTGACTCGATCATGACTCTTCGAAAATTGTTCCTAGATCGCCTCATTACTCGCTTAACAGGGCCGTGACTCAGCCCAATTAAGGTTATGACTTGCCATTTAGACCTTGACTTGCCTCTTTTGAGAGCGTGACTTGCTTCCTTTCTTTCTTGGGTGCATCTATGAATCATTTTTGCATTTATTTTCTTTTTATTGGCTTTATTTCATTTTTTTTCCTTTGTTATTTTATTTTTTCTTTTTCTTTGCGAATATTTATTCTTATTTACCCTAAGTAATTATCTATGGATTCCTATATATATTGTTTGCTAATTTTTATGTCTTATTATTATTATTATTATTATTATTATTATTATTATTATTATCATTGTTAATGTATTTTATATTTCTCTTAAATATTATTATTATTTACTACTTTTAATTATTTTATTCTATTAACTCGTATCATTTTTTTCTTTTTTTGGTGTACGATTTAATGCCTATAATAGTGGGACAATTGGCAATTAAGGGCCTACATTAGCCTGGGATTAATTTCTCATCCATCTATTAAGTTATTAATTTATCTTTGCATTTGTCTTGTGTTATTCTTTTCTTTTATTTTTGTTGTAAATTAGTTGTAATAGTTAGTGAAAAAAGGATTTTCGTGCGATAATTAAGGGAAACCCACATTAAATGTTTTATACTTAATTAATTGGGTTTTTTCTACAATAATGGACCAGTGTCCACCTTTTACATCCAAAATCACATAAAAGAGTTTTATAAATATGCATGAGAGGACCAATATTTCCAAATCAATAAATATACCGATTTATGTATGTTATGTTTCTTGTATTATTCTTTTTTTATGCCTTTCTTATTTATTGCAAATAAATGGATTTTTGAGTGTTTAACTAAAAAAACACTAAATAATTTTATACAAATTTGAGTGGAATTTTTCATAATTATAGGGACCAATGTCCCAATTTTCATCCACAAAAATAACATGTAAAATTAAGGATTTTTCTTTATAAATATAGTAGATTTTTTATTCTTTTTTTCAAAAGCCATATGGGCTCAATGCCTTAGTTTTTTTTTATAAAAAATGTACTTGAAACCTTGTCATTTTTGTAAAAATGTATGCAAGGACCAATGTTCTCATTCAAATAGAGTCAATAAAATTCCCCGATTTTGTGTATGATTATTTTGCTATAAATGTAAATGTTTTTTTGTTTCATTATTTTAGTTACTTTATAGCTTTTAATGTGCATGAAATACACCTTTTAATTATTTGCCATAAAAATGCTTGAGGAGAGGTTGGAATAATTAATCATAAACACTTGTTTATATAAAATAATAACCAAGTTATAAATAGGGGTGAGGTCCGTACTATCTCTGGTTTTACTTTATGAGGTTAGAACTCACTTTCCCAATATTTTATTAGGTAGATGCCCTCGTAGGTGATGCCATGTAAAATTTCTACTTTTTAGTATGTATTTTCTTATGTTTAAGTAGCTAAGTATGTAATATTATGTGTATTTTATATGTTTATGTTTAGTTTATGTGTTTATTTGTGTTTTTTGGTTAAAGTTGGTGCAAATGTGAAATAAAGTGATGAAATGATGAAGATTTATGGATGAAGCTCACGAGTCGTGAAGTGGCTCACGACTCGAATAGAAATGGCACAAGACGTGAAGCATTTCACGAGTGACACAGAGATGCCTGGTTCACGACTCGACAGGAAGTTCACGAGTTGGCATGAAGTTCACGAGTCGGGAGCAGTTCACGAGTGAGGACAGTTTGATGGAGTTCACGACTCGTGAAGATGTTCATAAGTTGAACATTATTCTTGTTCCCAAATGATGCCATCTTTCTGTACATAATTTTTCAGCCAAGAGTCATGACCTTTCATGGCAACTTTTCACATTAACAACCATTATAAAGAGACATGTTTATAGAGTTTTCCCTCTATAAATATGGATGGCATTAACTCAAGAAGATATAGATCAATCAATTTTTTCTTTTTAGAAATATAGTTATTATTTTGGATAAACATTTTTACTTAGTTTTTATTAGATGATTACAAAGGGACAAAGCCAAAGGAACATGATATGAGTTTCTTTCTCTTGTTTGTCTTTAATTCAATTATATACTTTGGCTAGTTTCCTTTGTACATTATAACTATGCACTAGTATTTGTTTAATACATCTTTATTATTATTATTATGAATGAAGTATGATTCATATCCATTTGTCTGCTTTGATTTGCTATGTATGATTGGTCACCATATTTGGCATATTAGTCAATTTGTTCGTAATGAGAGTTGGAATTCTTTGATGGAAAAACAAATGAATGTACTTGAAGCATTGAATTCACTTAGAGATAAAGAATTCACTTTGAGGGGTTAGAGAATTGGCATAGAGCTTCATAATTTTTGTTAATCTCTATAATGACACGAGAGTGCTTATAGACTCTAAATGAAAATATCTTTACTGACAACGAGAGTTGCTTTAAAGAATCTTGGCTAAATTCTCCAGTCACTTTATTTATACAATTACTAAAACTTGTTCTTAAATGAATTACTATTTCATATTTCTAATGTCTGTTCATACCATCATTTAAGTCATCTTTAATCCAATTTGATTTAATCTATACAAAGTACTTTAGATATTTAAAAACATAATTTCCATTTTAAGCATTACCTATCCATCTACTCTTTGTGGTTTCAATACAAAATTTACCCCATTCCCTTTGGAACGATACCCTACTCATCCTATATGCAGTCTAGTGAGACTAAGGGTTCAATTAAATCCCCATTAGATTTTGGCGCCATTGTCGGGGAACAGCTTAAATGAATTTTTCTTGATTGATATGACGTCGTAGATGCTTTAGGATTATATGATATAAATTAGTTATTTTGATATATGAATTTTGTATTGTGTTTGTTGTATTCTTTGTAATTTGAGTTTTTGTAATGATCTTAGACTAAAAGTATTTGTGATTTTAACAGTTAATTTATTAAATTCATCTTTTGCATAATAATCTTTTTGTTTAGGATTAGCTTTCTTAGTTTAGATTTTATTTGTTCTTTGGATTATTCTTGGTTATATTTTAATTATTTTATCATTTTCATTTTTCTTGTCTTATTTTTCCTCTATCTTTTTAACATTTGGATCGAGATTGGTCAATTTTGCAGAAAAGTTATAGCAAAGGAAAGCTTTCATGTGTCCTGTTCGACTTGTGAAGCTGTTCACGAGTGCTCCAGAAGCAAAAGCTTCACGAGTCGTGAACATGTTACCGAGTCGTGCATAAAATTATCGATTCTAGAAGAGTTTCATGAGTAACATAGAATGAAATTCTTCATGAGTCGTGAATATTGGTTCGACTCGTGAACCTTTTTACACTTGCCTAATAATCCAATTTTTCACAATTCATGAAGTTTTGTTTGACTCATGAACATGTGAACATATGCCTAACTTCTATTTTTCACGAGTAGCGAAGTTGCGTTCGACTCGTGATTCACTGTTGCCTTATTTATCGAGTCGTGCATTTTAACTTTTTCTTTCTTAATTTACATTTCTTTCTTTCTTTATTTTTGTCAATTAGTGTACTTAATCATTCTTTATGCCTTTCAATCCTTGTTAACTGTTATCAATTAGTTTAAATTATAGTAAGGGGAAACGATTATACTTAAACCTAGGGTTTGTGAACCAACTTGCCGTTTCACTCTTTCCCTCATTTCTCTATAAATATAGCAGTTACTTTTCTTTTATTTTCTTTCATAGATTTCATTTCACTCGTGCCTTAGTCCCTCATTTTCTCTTCTTCCTCTACATCTTCTTCTTCTTCTTTACTACTCATCTTCTATTTCATTGTTGCGTGTGAGTGTCTTCTTCTTCTTTTCCTTCTCCATTTTGCATCTTTTATTTCTTCTAGCGTGCATTCATTTGCTGTTATTTTTGTCTTTCATTTCCCTTCTTTTACTTGGTCTTCTTCTCTACTCCTCATCTGTGTGTGGGTTTCTCTTCATCATCTTCTTCTTTACTGCATATCTTCTCTTTGTCATTCTCTTATTTTCCATCAACGGTGAGAACAAAAAACCCATCTTCTTCAAGAAGCCAGCAAGGGGGAGATAAAGCATAACCAGAAAGTTTACAAACTCAGTTTGGTGCTCCATTCCCCGTTTCATCTGTGTGTGAAGGTAATCGTTTCCTTGCTCTTAAGGATAGGACAAGTTCTCAATGTAAGTATTTTCTAGACTCTCTCCTTGAACAAGTGGGATTGCTTGATGCAGTGAATGAAATGCCATCTCAATGTGGCTTATTGCATTTTGTTAATATGCATGAACAATTTTATACTGATTTGGTCTTGGAATTTTACACCAATTTGAAGGAAAATGCTAAAAATTCTAGGCTTTTGTACTTTTGCTTGAATGGTATTGATTATACACTCACATATTTTATGATGCATTGCATTTTTCGCTTTAAGAAAACCGGGTTTTGTGATCCTCCTAAGTTATATAACCCTAATGTCTTTTGGAATTTTCTGACTGGATTAACCACACCATTTAGGGCTCGGAAGGCTAAGTCTATGTTTATATCAGATTTGAAATATTGGATTTTGCATAAGATTTTAGCTTCTATTGTCTTTAACAAACCTAAATTTAATCGAGTCTCTCATCATGAGTTATTTTTGATGTGGTGTGTGTATAATCGCAAGTCCGTTTGTTGGTCTTTTTGGATTTTTAATCAATTAATGAATTGTGTTGGTCATCATGAGTCTCCTCTCACACATGGACATGTCATAGTTGCTATTGTTAGGAGTCTTGATGTAGATTTGCCTATATATGATAATGTCCTTCCATGTTTATATTTTTCTAAACATCTTTTTGTTCGGGGTGAAGTGATTAATAATTCTTTTCAATTTATTCCCCCGCTTTCACGTTCTTGTTGGAAAGATCTTGTAAAAACCTCTACTCCACAAGAAACGGCTGAGGAAAGCACTTCGGATGAGGAAAGGCAAGAGGACCAGGGATAAGGAGATGTTCCTATGGATGATGTCTCTAGAGATGAGGTTTGTATTTCACCACCTATTGCTGGATCTTCTTCATATTCCATTCATTCCATGTTCAACCAGTTGTTGCAAAATCAATCCACCATTCAGAATTAACTCACATCATTGGAGCAAGTTACCTCCCATTTGGTTCAACATCAACGACACCTTGAGTACAAGGTGGATACTTTCATTGCCCAATCGGGTTATGTGGTATCTTTGCCTCCACCTTCACTATGATCTTAGGGGAGTTTTCTTTCCTTTATTCTTTAGTTTTTTTCTTTTTCTTTTTGTTTTTGTTTAATTTCTTCACATTGAGGACAATGTGTGTTCTAAGTGTGGGGGAATAAAATATGTTGTATGTTGCATGTTTTATTTTACATTGTTATTTTTGTTTGGGTGTGTATCTTTTTCTTTATTTAGACTAAACATTTTAGTAAGTTTTCTTATAAGTATTGCTCTCAATTGATTGTAATATAGGTTTTTATGAAGAGTCATTTGCCTTTTATGTTCGTTTGATTAGTTTTTCAAGGCTTTTAGCATGTGTTTTATGTTTTAAAGTCATCTCTTTTTACTTCTTCCAACATCTTAGGTTATTTAGTCTCTTTACTAACTATGCTTTAAGGTTAGAATTTGCTCATTTAGTTTAAGATTTTTAGGATTTTTGTTGTCTTATGGAATCTTTAGCCATAATACTTACCTTTACCTTTCAATAATGGATGAGGGCTAAAAAAATGAATGATGATAAAATAAAATAAATAAAGCAAGATGCATATTCAAAAAATTTCAATAGAGTATGGGATGGAGCGTAAAATGCACCCATTACTACATTTTCTTGCTATTTTAAAATTCATGGGATAGAGTCTAAGAGTATACCCATGTATAAAAAAAAAAAGAAGAAAAAGCCAAGTCTAAAAATGCCATGAGATTGGATTAAGGGTATGAGTGCTTGCAAATTATCTTAAAAGGCAACTAACAATCTTAGAACCTTAAATTTTATGATCAATGTTCTCTCTTGAGCATGGTTAGTTTTGAGACTTTATTATTTTGATGTTGGGTTTAGTAAACTGAGGTAACTTGCTAATTTAGAATACATGTTTTAAGTTTTGATTTACTGATATTTTGAGTGTTTAAGGTGTTTGATTTCATTTCAATCTTGTTTAAAGTGAATATTGAGCAATGCATTATAATTTAACTTATTTAGTTTAACTTGGAATTAGATTTTCTCATTCTTTTCTTGCTTGAGGACAAGCAAGGTTTAAGTGTGGGGGAATTTGATTCCATGTAAAATGTCTACTTTTTAGTATGTATTTTCTTATGTTTAAGTAGCTAGGTATGTAATATTATGTGTATTTTATATGTTTATGTTTAGTTTATGTGTGTATTTGTGTTTTTAGGTTAAAGTTGGTGCAAATGTGAAATAAAGTGATGAAATGATGAAGATTTATGGATGAAGTTCATGAGTCATGAAGTGGCTCACGACTCGAACAGAAATGGCACGAGACGTGAAGCATTTCAAGAGTGACACAGAGACGCCTGGTTCACGACTTGGAAGGAAGTTCACGAGTCGGCATGAAGTTCACGAGTCAGGAGTAGTTCATGAGTGAGGACAGTTTGATGGAGTTCACGACTCGTGAAGATGTTCACGACTCGTGAAGATGTTTACGAGTCGAACATTACGCCTGTTCCCAAACGATGCCATCTTTCTGCACATGATTTTTCAGCCAAGTATCATGACCCTTCATCGCAACTTTTCACATTAACAACCATTATAAAGATAAATGTTTATAGAGTTTTCCCTCTATAAATATGGATGGCATTAACTGAAGAAGATATAGATCAATCAATGTTTTGTTTTTAGAAATATAGTTATTATTTTGGATAAATATTTTTACTTAGTTTTTATTAGATGATTACAAAGGGACAAAGCCAAAGGAACATGATATGAGTTTCTTTCTCTTGTTTGTCTTTAATTCAATTATATACTTTGGCTAGTTTCCTTTGTACATTATAACTATGCACTAGTATTTGTTTAAGACATGTTTATTATTATTATTATGAGTGAAGTATGATTTACATCCATTTGTGTGCTTTGATTTGCTATTATGATTGTCCACCATATTTTGCATGTTAGTCAATTTGTTCGCAACGAGAGTTGGAATTCTTTAATGGAAAAACAAATGAATGTATTTGAAGTATTGAATTCACTTAGAGATAAGGAATTCACTTTAAGGGGTTAAAGAATTGGCATAGAGCTTCATAATTTTTGTTTATCTCTATAATGACACGAGAGTGCTTATAGACTTTAAATGAAAACATCTTTACTGACAACGAGAGTTGCTTTAAAGAATCTTGGCTAAATTCTCCAGTCACTTTATTTATACAATTACTAAAACTTGTTCTTAAATGAATTACTATTTCATATTTCTAATGTCTGTTCATACCATCATTTAAGTCATCTTTAATCCAATTTGATTTAATCTATACAAAGTACTTTAGATATTTAAAAACATAATTTCCATTTTAAGCATTACCTATCCATATACTCTTTGTGGTTTCAATACAAAATTTACCCCATTCCCTTTGGAACGATACCCTACTCATCCTATATGCAGTCTAGTGAGACTAAGGGTTCAATTAAATCCCCATTAGTAGGTTGATTGTCAACAATAGATGGGAATAAAATCCTACCTATTATGAAGCTATAGGTCTTCATGAGTTAAACAAACCTCCATCTAGTCTCAAGCCCTAAAAGTGAGCTTTTAAGAATAAATCGGATGCCTGCGAAGTTTGGCACGTGTCATAGTGGTGACTCCACTAAGGACCCATAAGATTTTTCTTTAAAAATAACTTGGTTAATTTAATATAAACAAGTATTTATGATTAATCACATTAACCTTCTTTAAAAATAGGTTGCATTAGAACATGCTACAGCCTTAGAATTAAGTTAGGCAACCCCATTTGACCAATGGTGCATTCTTGAAGTGTAACCATACATTCACTTAATATAAGGAAGCATTAATAGATAATCAGTAGCCCAAGCCTTGTACCATTTGTTATATCAAATGGTGACCTGATCGGTCGTCATATATACTTATGATGAGCTCGACCCATCGGTAGGTACCTTGCTTTAGTAGCCCTAAAGTTATGGCACCAAATTTATGTCCTATGTAGTGACAATAGACAGTACCCTAAGGTATCATAAGCCATAGATTTATGCTTGTTATTTGGGGTTCTGATATATTGGATTAAATTCAAATAAATTAAGGTAGGCGCTAATTAAAGGTTGCCATGCCCCAATGGGCTTATCTCAATTATTTTGAATTGTTTAAATACATGGTGACCAAAAATGCATCTGCTTGCGTTTTAAATAGATTGAGGTTATGCTATCAGCTTTTTATCATACAAATACGTGTTCAATAGAGTCCCTATTAACCCATAAGCTAATCTCACCTAGGTAAGAGAATGCGCGACTGCCTGTGTGGGAAGTAATAAGATTGAAAGGTGTTTTTTTGTGTTGTGCATGCATTTTATGAATGATACACCACATGATCATGCATTAAATTCACAATAATACATCATTCTGAAAATCTTTTCCTTTTTTAGCCATAAAGAGAGTCATATAAGTGGTTTAAGCATTTGGATGAGCATCTTGTTAGAAAGCCACCATTAGAATTATTGGAATGTGTATCAAAGATTAATTTGGATTTGGTAGATATTTTTGAGTTAACTTTAAAAAGTACAAGAATGGCATATCCAACATAGACAAGAGCCTTTGATAATCAGGAGTTAGATAGAAGGTTCAAAGATTTTGAAAGAATGATGAGCCTATGATGACTGATATGATGACCTCTTTGGTGCAGCCTACTAGATAGCAACCTTTAACACTTGTCACTACACATGGAGAACCTATTATTGGTAGGGCCACTTTAGCTATAGCAGTTACTATAAGACTTTCTTTAATGGCTAAGTTAAGGGGTACTAGACTGAAAGCTTTGCCCATTAAACAATGAAAAGATAAAGGCATTGCTCCCATGAAAGATTTTATTCCTAAGGAAGAAGGTGAACCAGAAGTTATGTAAGCCCTAAGAAGTAAGTCATTTAGAGTAGGGGATCTAGTCTTAAAGAAAAGGGAGGAAAAGATAGAGGTGATGGCCCGGGCATTTTCAGCTGGTAAAGGAGTTAGTATGAAAGATAGGGATTTAGAAAGTGAGGATATACTTCCCTAGTGGTACAAGATGCTAGACTTGCCTAAATTTGATGGCACTTCTAATCCATTTACCCACATAAAATAATATATGTTGGTTATGAAGGGAACCACTCTTACCAAGAGATAAAAGTTTGTGTACTTCAGGTGGACAAAGAAGGATTAGGATAGATTGACGGAAGAGTTTCTGAGGCAGTATGATTACAACACTAGAATAGAGGTCACCCTAAAGGATCTTTAATTGCTATAGTAAAATTATGACAAATCCTTCCATGAGTATTTAACGAGGTAGAGGAATAGGGTAATGGAAATTAAAAGAAAGCTTGACATAGCTAATCAAATCGAGCTCCTTATCAGAAATGCCAGTCCCTATCTAAAAGATGGTCTGAATATGAAAGGGTTAAAGGACTTAGAGTCCTTCAAAGACATTGCTATTGAGGTTAAGGGCGAGTACATGGAAAAAAGAGCGAGCTCCACTAGTGGTGTAGGTTTTAGTTTTAGTTGACAAGGATATAAAGATATAGCTGGTAAAGCTAGCAGTACATGCACTATTAGGAAAATAGCTGAGGTATATACCATTGAAGCAACTCATAGGCACTATTCAAACCTGTGTAGGTCTTTTTCTTGGTTGCTTGATTGATTGGTAAAAGAAGGAAAATTATAGCCATTGCTAGCTAAGCTTGCTCAAAGTCAAGGTCCACCCAATCATCGAACTGATTAGTATTGTGCCTATCATCAGCATACTGGGCATTTTACAGATCACCGTCAAGCCTTAAGGGATAGAATTCAAGATCTTATTCATATCGAATAGATCACTGACCTGAAGAAAAGAGAAAAGAAGAAGGGAAGTTATAATGTAGTACCACTACCATTCTCAATGATTGGCTCAAGCCTGCATGAATGGTATGCATTACATGACTTGTATGGCAATAGGTACCTGGCCATTACCTATCCTACATAGTTAGAGGTAGACAAAGTGGAGTGGGGTGTAAATAATTTAATAAATTTGGGAACACCGTCCAAAGAGGGAAAGGGGAAGTTAATAGTTTGTGTTATTGATTATTGGGAGTTGCCAAGTGAGAACGAGGAGGATGCTAAAGAAGACCATACAAATTCATAGGACTCTAAAAATGAAGAGGAGAAATAGAAGGTAAAACTAATTACTAAAAGTGGGAGGGTAGTGTCAGAAATAAAAAGGCAATAAGATCCTCTACCATCACTTGTAAAGAAGGAACAAGAAGAGGATCAAATTCTTAAATAGTTAAAGAAAACTCCGGCTTAAATTTCCATTTGGGATTCACTTAGACAGTCGCCTTCCTATAAATAGAAAGTGGTGGAGGCTTTATGTGAATATACTATGGCTACTACCATTTCTCCTTTAAAGTTACTAGATCTGATCAGAGGAAATGCTAGAGAGAACATTGTATACACTAATGGGGACTTTCCCATTAAAGTTATAAAGTATAATCACCCTTTGTACATAAAATCACAAGTTAACGGTAAACACACATCTTATGTAATGGTGGACGATGACTCTTCCATCAATGTATACCCACTTGTAGCACTTTTGGCCTTTGGTTTGAATGAGTCCATACTGAGCAAGTCTAATTTGGTGGTCATAGCTTATGATAACTTTTAAAGACAAGTGGTCAATACTTTCAAAGTTGTGGTTAAGAAAGGGCTAATTGATATAGAGGTAGAGTTTACAGTGTTATCGATACCAACCAACTTTTTTTGTTATTGGGGAGACCTTGGTTCCATAAATTGGGGGTTGTTTCATCCACTTTTCACCAAATGATCAAGGTTTCAAATGAAGGCAAAGTGGTTACTATAAAGGTTGTTAGAGAAAATCATGTTTCTACTCTGGGTATAGCTAACCAACCATTTAATGGGTTTCATGTGGCTGCTAATAGTGCTGATGATGAGGGTGAGTGAGAGTCAACTCCTCAAGTGGTGAACATGATGAAGAAAATGAACTTCTTGCTAAGTGTTGGACTTGGTAGGGATTTGCAAGGTCCTTTTAAAGTAATCACCATAATGGGCCATACAAATCAAAAAGGGTTGGGCTATAGTAGGTTTGGTGCTAAGAAAATGATCTTGATGAAGTCAAAAGGCATCCCTCATATCCTGGATAGCTTTACACCTGTATCCATAGAATCTCAGTACTGTGGTGAAATTGAACCTGTTCTGGTTGAAAGGAAGGTTGTCCCTAGATTTGACATATTTAATGATGTTTTTGATTGGGTAAATAAAACCATCAATCTTGCTAAAGGATTTTAGGATGAATATATCATGATCAAGTTGTTTGAGTGGGATGATAAAGTTCCTAAG
>CM075819.1:36601112-36717590 GCA_037975025.1 Excoecaria agallocha
AGAACTTAGTTATATACTTAATCTTCACTTTTTGTTGCCAATCCATCTATTTCTTATGGTTTCAATAATAGATTTACCCTGTTCCCTCTGAACCATACCTTACTCATTCTATACTCAGTCTAAAAGGACTAAGGGTTTAAATAATCCTCTATTATGACCCAATAGGTTCATATTATATTGGCAGTAGGTCCCAATCCCATCCCGGGCCCATAAGTCATAAGCGGCCTCTAACAAAACATTATGACTACCCAAATAATATGAATATTGATAATTCAATTTAAACCTAATAGAACATGTTATAATCCCTTTGTCACACAATATCTTGTTTGAACATAAGTCATGGTCCATGTCAAACTTATATAGTCCAAACATATAATTTCTCGATCACTAAGTAAACTGATAATATTAAATGATATTGATCGTTTCATCAATTCATTTGAGCACAGTCATGCATTTCTTAGTCTTACTTATCAAGAGGCCTAATAGATATTTCTCTCATAAGAGAGGGATAAATTCCTTCTTGATTATTCACTATCCTCTGAATGATTCTCATTATATCCAATCATAATCTTTATAATTATCCAATTAAAGATAATGTTTGATTATGTCAAAATATAATGTTCGTCATGTAGGATACTATAATAATCTCAGGTTTAAGGATTGATAACATAATTGTTATAAGATCACTAATGACATTAACCCATGTAGTATCTCATTGCATGTCTATCCAGTACTCTATTCTCTAACAAGTACTTATAAGTTTAATTCATATCACCATATATATAATCACCCCATGATTATCAATCAAACTTATACTAGTCTTTATTTATCATTATGTATCTAATGATAAATTACTAGGGATAGTTAAAATAACATTAAATTATGACGTAACATGCCAATAATATAATAACATGAAGAAAACCCAATTTTATAAAATGAAATGTGATATTACATAAAGGGCCTAATGTTTGTCCTAGGGCATAACCACTAACATTACTACCATTAGGTTGTTTGGCTTGTAAAATCAAATAAGCTTTGAGTAGTATTTGATTGGTGACAACTGTAGACTTACCTTCATATTGGTTGATATTTCAGGTGGGTGCACTGGCCCCTCTTGAAGCAATGTTTTATTAGGGATGTTTCTTATAAGTATGCATCTGTGGAGAGTCACTAAAATGCTAGAAGCCATTCTAGCAAATATGCATCTTTGAAGAGTTACTGAGATGTTTGGAAGCCATTCTAGCAAATATGCAATTGTGAAGAGTTACTAAGATGTTTGGTAGACATTTTAGCAAATATGCATATGTGAATAGTTACTGAGATATTTGAAAGCCATTCAGGCATACTTCCTAATGACTATCTCACCACTCTACAAATTGGCACAATTGTAAGGAAAACCATCATCATCAGAGTTGTCATCTTGTGTCTTCCCAAACTTGCATTGTTATTAAACTTTTGCATCTGGTCCAATAGTTCCTTGTTGTGCATCTTTTTTATTTTAACTTGATCATACGACTCTTTTTGATGACGATGGGTGTTTCCGCTCTTTGATATGCCCCTAGTAGGGGTTTTAAGTACCTATCATGAGAAGGATTCAATATTAGTGCTCTATTTATGGAGTTTAGCCTTGTTGAATTTTTTCTTTTCTTTTTCATTTCTTTTTATGTTTATTGTTACTTTTGTCTTGTCATGGTATATTAATTTTAGGTATTTTTATCAACTTCATTGCATTTTTTCATTTCTTTTTTTTATTCTTATTATTTATTCAAGCTTGATAAATATGAACAAAATGAGGCATAATAATTTTAAGCATGATAAATATGGACAAAATAAAGCATAATATGAACACATAATTTTAAATACAAGTTCTATTTTTTATATGCATTAAAAAGCTTCAAACTCCCTAAATACAAAATAAATCTACTGCAAGGGCCCTAGTCTTCTATGGTAAGCTGGCTCAGATAAAGGTCTAAATGTTGAAAGCTTGGGAGGTCTGGCTGGTGCCATGGCCTTTACCGTTGCTGGTGGTTGATCATCATCTAGTCCGAATTTGAATTAGAAACCAGGCAATGCTGTTGTCATGGCTGTAAAACCTGAGCTATCACCTCTGTTAGCCACTCTGAACCCTAGCCAACCTTAGTAATAGTCCTAACTCGTGCTCGAGATACCTCATCAGACCACCCCTTAAATACACAAAATATCTCCTCAACTGCTTATCTATCTCTATCACAACCTATCTGCCCTTAGGGATCTAAGTCTCAATGTGAGTGCCCTACTTTCTAATCTGTGTTAGAAACTCATCAACTACCTATAGGGTCTCTTCAAATCTCCTTTTTCCAGCTACCAAATTGGCTCTAATGTCTCGTACCTCTATCTATAAATTCTATATAGTCACTGATAATGTCTGTAGGGATTACACCACTGTAAGTATTGTTTGATTCTGATGCCTACTAGCATCTTTTAGTGCTACCAATCTCCTTAAAATATCATCTGATAAAAGAGTTGAAGGTGGATGTGCTGGTGATACAGACAACGATGTCTCTGGGCATGCTGGTGATTGTTGAATAGATGGTGAATGAGCTGAAGACATGGATGCCCCTAGACGTCCATAAGGAGACAACCTCCCCAACCTCCTGAGTGATGATCGTTGATGTTTGATGGGCGACCTAACATGAACTGGTGGTTGTGGTGACCCATCTGGAAGGTCCTGTAGATCTATCTACATGTCAAACTCATAGTCTGAATCCATCCCTAACCTTTGAGGTCCATGTGGTTTATCTACCTGACCTGCCTGATACTATGGCACTGTTGGTGCCTCCTATGGTGGCTCATCCTCCTCTGTGAGTGCACCTTGTACTAGTGTCGAGACCGTACCTCTGTTTGGTCTCAAGTACAATTAGTAGCCTGTACTCCCCCTCTTGCTCCTTGATTGGCTCTACCATCTTCACAGTGATGGCAACCAATAGGTTGATGTATATGCCCTCCAGGAACTTGGTCTCCAAAGTTGCTTTCATCTACCCTCAGTCACACTAGAAGCCGAGTGATGACACCTCATATGCATATATGAGTGGTGGGTTGTGTGGACACCCTGACTAGTGATGCAATAATCTCATGTGTGATGTCCATATGCCTCTGCTCCTGCATCCCTCACAAACTGCTAACGTTGATAGAATTAATCAACCCTGGAATACCTGTGCAGCCTAAGTATGAGGCTGACAGCACTATTTGAATATATCGATAGATCTAGGTGGCTAGCGTGGCACTTTTTACTGTATCCGACTAGTACATGGCACTTGGTAGCATCACTGCTCTCTATATGTCTTAGTCCATCATCCTGAGTGGTAAAACTACATCAGGCCCAATCGATAGACTAATGGCCTATGTGAACCTATGACGTGTAATGTTGTAGTTTACGCCCAACGCTTAAAACTAGACTGCCCCTCCTGCATATATAAACTCTGATAACCCCCATACCGTAGCTTGGCTAGGACCTCTCCAGTCACATAAGGGTAAGTCCTATAAGTTGAAGCAAAAAACTCTATCCAACTTGTCTTAATGAAAGCCTGTTAGCCTCCTCTAACAATCCGATGTCCTGATGAAACTACCTAGATATGAACCAACTGGATCTATATTATACCCACAATAGGGCTTTATATCTGGTGGTTTGTTCGGGCTTTATGTAGGCTAGCACTGATTGAGGTGGCTATGCATGTGCGCTCCTATGAGGCATCCTACAAGAAAAGGTTGCATGTTATGTTTTGGGCTTCCCTTAGTTCATAAGTAAGCTAATATATTTGAATTTATAATAATTTTGACAGCATTTCGGCTAAAAGGCAAATAGCAAATCTATATGGAAATGTGCGCTAGGCACCACAACAAACTAACAACATCCTAAACCTATCATCAGGTGTTTTACCAACGATACATGACGACAATACATATTTCATGCTTTATGATAATGTGACTGCCTCCTGCATAAAAAGACAATTTTAAACCACACTGGCCAAAATGGCCACCAAACAACACAGCCTATTCTATCAACACACATTTCACATCTTAACAAATTTTAATGAAAATTTTGGTAGCATAATGGTTAGGAATGTGATTGCGTAGTGCACAAAAAGAGAATTTAAAACAACACAGGCCATCATAGCTGCCAAACAACATAATTTATTCACAAGAAATTAAATTTGGATGGAATAACTTGGGTTCAATTACAACATGCATGTGAAGGTGCAAAATATATTATTTGCTAAAAAAAATAAAGTTACAAATTCATGCATTCATATAAAAGGTTTTTTATAGGCTTACATTCTCATATATAAGGTTTTTTACAAGTTTATGCGCTCATATACAAGGCTTATTCCTAGCTACAGTGTCATGCAAAAGAGTTATACAAATTACACTAATATTCTAAAAGACATTATATGTCTCTAAGCTATAAGGAAAAATATAAACAAACTATACTACTTCTTGTAAGAGATAAAAGAAGAAAATAATAGAAAACAACAAAAGTAGATTACTGCCTGAAGTGTGCCTTACTCTTAGCAATCTCCAGGCATAGGTAACTCAAAGAAAGGATGAATAACAGAGAGAAAAGGCCAGAAAAATCAGAGGTAGGAGCTTGAAATTGAAAAAAAATGGTGGTCGCCAAAAAAAATGAGGAAAAAAGCCTTTTTATTCCATTTTTCGAGTGAGGGACGGGAAGCCCTTCCATCGCTAGTGACCGATGAGATTGAGGGATGTCCCATCCCTCACTGCCAAATAGCCATTTTGCCTTTTTCTCCTTATTTTAACTTTTTTTTTTCATTTTAAGCCCATTTTCTCTCCATTTTTACCCCCTTTTTCTTCATTTTTTTGACCTTTACTCACTTAAAATTATTTAAAAACATTATTGACACCTAGGTTACATATTTTTATATTACTTTACACTACTTACATGTGTTAATTGTCTTTAATTATGCATATGTACCCAAAAGTCTGAAATACCCCTTGAAATTCATCATGTTTGTTGAGTTGCATGACTTTTTGCATCCAAAACCTCCCAAGGTCATTTATCTGTGCCATCAAACCTTTTAACTCTCTACAAAATGGAAACAAGAGAAAATGCAATAATATATATGTGCAATGTATGGGACATGCAGAAAAATGCATTTGTGGCCTTCCAAGGGTGATAAACAGGCTGCCTGTGGCTCGCTCTTTGTGAGGGATGGATGTCTATCATCACTTCCTATAAATAGCTCCCTAAATTTCTTGGTCTTTGTGCCTTTGATCTCTCATTTTCCAAGGAAGCTTCTACCATGTATTTTCTCTCCCTTCATTTTTCTTTTATTCTTTCTTTTCTTTTATTTTCCTTTCAGTTAATTTTTTTCTCCATTATTTTTACACTTAGACTACTTAAGAGCTACCCTCATCATGACTTCTGGATTTGTAAAATTACATCAACTATTGGATGACCCAAAAATGAGGACCTTTTGTTGGCTCCATACTCAAGTTTGAGGTTTATAAGGAGGGTGTATTTAGATAGGAATTTATTGCTTACTACCGCTCGATATTGGGACCCATAGTTCCATGTGTTTAGATTTACTCATCAGGAGTTTTTCCCTCTAATAGAGGAGTTCACTGTGGTAACAAATGCCATGTTCGAGCTTGGTACCCAGCCATACCTGCCTTATTCTATTTCTAACTACCCTAAAAAGGTGGCTCATTCCCTAGGCATACTTCCTTCTGTGTGCAAGGATTTAGTACCTTATGGGAGGACATTCTCATTAGAGTCATTAATCGATGTATTAGCTAATTTTGACAACATACCCACCTTTTATTTTAGCATGGTACTATTTTATTGTGTTCTATGGTGCTTATTGATGCGTGTCAATGATCCCATGACTGGAGACTATGAGTTGTTTAGCATTGTGGATAGCATATTCCGGGGTCACAACCCATTTTCCCTAATCTTGGTAGAGACCATCATCGGCTTGGATGTCATTTATTATAGCTGTCCTTCTTTCCTTACAAGTAGCCCTATGCTTCTTCAAGTACATCCTTATTTTAAAGGTAGTATACCCTTTGTGGGTTCTCATACTGGCTTTTCTTAGTGAAAGATGCATCCTTTTGGATTTTCACATGTTTCTTTGCCTTATTTTTACAAGAGATGAATCTAACTAACCCCAATGAATCTTTTCTTCTTCTTTTTAGGTATGGCTTCATGAGAAGCTAAAGTTTCTGTCCTAGCTTCCCCCTCGGGTTGGAGCCATGAGTGTTTACCTTACGAGATGTGTCATACTCTTGCATTTGCAGCACAAGTTTCTGACAGTCTAAGATAGAGTCAAAAAGCTAGGCTATTTGATAGACAGTGACATTATGTTCAGGTGCATATGAATGCCTATCACTTTTGTGGTTTAGGATGGAGCATCTAGATGTGTCCCTCTATGTTGACTACATCGAGCCAACTTTTATGTTGCTACTCATTGTGCTCATCAGTTTAGAGATCGGCAGGACATTGTTAGGTGTTCATAGGGTTTGTGAGGTGGCATTCTCACTACTCATTTCCTAACAGATTATTATTGGAGGATTTAGACCCGAATTCCTATGAGGAATTCCATTCCTGAGATTGGTGCTTGCAACTTTAGTACTTCTAACTCATATAGGCAATGGGTCACCAATCCAACCATTGACAATAGACTTTCCCATCTTAGACACCTGAATGGGGAAAGAGAGGTAATAAGGATAGACTAGATAGAATACCATTACATATTATGTTTTTGCTTTTATTAAACTTTTAAAACTTGAACATGTGAAAAGACTTGCCACTTTTAAATACATTGATGGTGTTATGAATACATGCAAGACATTTATTTTTGATTTTAGTACATATGATCAGCATTTGATATTATCCTAATAAGATGTATTATTTAACCTCGAATTTAAACTTTACAACCATCATAACTCCTATCATCAATCAACCCTCTCGAGTTTTCTTGATTGATTATTTTTTCTTAGCCTTTAATTTTTTCCCAGGATCCATTTTTTTAGTTTTCACCCTAATGAGGCACCTAACTTTAGCAAGGCAACCATTTTTTCGATTTTAGACCCATGAGGCATTTATTCTCCTCTTTTTCTCTTTTTAATGTTAGCCATAGAACCTTTTCAATCTGTTTATATTTATCTATTCTCTAAACTCATTCCTATCACTTTCTGACAAAATAGCAACTCCCTTGGATAACAGCTTCTTAAGTACAAAAGATCCTTCCTATGTGAGACTGAACTTGCCTCAGATATCTGGAATTCCCACCCTTATCTATCTAAGCACTAGATCTCCCTCTTTCAAAGGATGCTTCCTAACTTTTTTCCTAAATGAGTGGGCAAGCCTCGTTTGATAAACTTGATTGTGATAATATGCCCTCATTCTATCCTTATCAAGCAAGTTGAGCTGTGATACTCTTTATCTAGCCCATTCTATGTTTGGTATCTGAGCTGCTAAAACGACCCTCAAAGATTGATGCTCAATTTCTATTGGTAATACTATTTTTGCCCCATAGACTAAGGAAAATAGAGTAGCTCCTATCAAAGGTTTGGTTATAGTCTTGTAACCCTATAATGCAAAGGGTAGCTTATCAGCCTAATCTTCATAAGTTTTAACCATCTTGGCCAGAATCCTTTTGACATTTTTATTAGCTACCTCAACTGTTCCATTTTCTTGAGGTTTATAAAGAGAAGACTTATGATGTTACACTCCATACCTGATAAGCATCTAATTGATTTTGCTGGAGAATTGTAACCCATTATCAAACACTATATGATTAGACAAACTGTATCTACATATCAAATTCTTTTCAATGAACTTGGCTATATCCCATACATTTATCTTTTCGAAAGATTTTGCTACTACCCACTTGATGAAATAATCATTCACCACTATGGAAAACCTATGCCTATTTGAAGTAGGTGGATGAATCATACCCATTGACTAGTGTCTAGCAAGTGTACTAGATCGGCTAGTAATATAGAGAAATAAGATTAAGACCCTGAATATCGTACCCAAAGGAACATGGATTGCTAAGTAAAATATTTATATTTTAGTTGAATTATTCTGAGATTATTTCCCAAGTTTTTGAATTGAAAGCAAGAACTAAACTAAATTAATAGTAAAGCAAAACAAAAAGAAAAACTAGACTAACATAAACTAAACACAGAATGATAACTAAAACACTTCTGCTAAAGGAACTATCCACCTCAACTTCTATTGCAATAACTCAAATTAAAAGTAACACAAGTGATTATGGAAAAACTAGTTAAATAAATTTAGATATCTTATTCTAACTATCATTCTAAATATTAAATCTTATTATTTGGAATAATCCAATACTTAGCAGAAAGATCCGATTTTAAACTCGTAGACATCCATTAAACTATTTTTCAAGCAAACTTCACTTCAATCTATTCTTAGTTCAACTTTTTTTAGTCTTAATCCACTCTTACCAACATATAATTATCTCAAATTTTGAAAATAATCATGCATCAATACTAATGATTTAACCAAAGAACATGCATGCCATATATTATACTTAAATTAATCATCAACTATTAATCAAATAAGTCAATCATCAACTCAATAACAATCAGAGATAAGAATTTGCTCAAAACTAAGAAATAATCAAATGTGCATTGAATTAAAGCACAACTAAGTCATTATAATAAAAGTATGAGGATTCAACAATCCTTTGGCAAAAGTAAAGAAAACTACTTACCAAACATGATTAAAATGAAAGAAAATTAAATTAAAAAGCTACAATACTCATGAATCTTCAAACTTACTCATGATAACTTCTTGGAATACCAGTTGAAAACTTGAGTATTTTAGAGAATTAAAAACTGAAAAATAGAAAAAATAAGCTAAACCTACTGTACAATTGAGGAAACTAAAATTAGGGCAAAACTAAAAGTAAAAATTGTAATTATCTCCCTCTTCCCTAAGTTTAGTGCTTAGGTCTGCTTATATAGCCTCCAAAAAAGAAATTTTTATGTCTTCAAACTTCCTAAATGAAAGAGGAATTGAGTTTTAATAAAATAGGAAGTAGAGTCATAATCCAATTTTTCAACAAGCTTCCTACTAGATAGAGTGAAAATTCACTCCACTGAGTGAGCCTTCTTTGTTGCCCTACTTCTCATGCCTCACTCGATAGAGTGAAAATTAACTCCACCAAGTGACTGGCTTTTGGACTAAACACACAAATCCTCTTCTTTAAAAATCCCTTAAAGGCTGAATTTACTCTTTTGCCCTCAAATCTTTCTTTTGATTCAATTTCACACCTAAAAACTCCAATTTATGCAATTAAGTCCACAAACATAGAAATTAAGAATTTAAACATAAAATTAAACAACTTAACCCTAAAATAACATATTAAACACCTAAAGAAACACTAATAAAATAGTTATAATTCACAATTATCACCCATGATATCTATGCCCTATATAGCAAATGGCCATAGTCATATGAGATTGCATAACTTAGAAACAGACAAGTGCCTCAAGTCCACATACTTTTGGCATAATTGCATAACATCCAAATACACTCAAAAGTAATCTAAAATATTACACTTAATGTAAATCATATCAATTTAATTCATATAAACATCATTATAATAATCCAATCAGCCTTGGTACCAACTACATTTCATTAAATTTAAATCTATATAACAAATAAAAAGTTTTCATTACATATACACATCTCACAAAATTTTAGATAGATATACAATTAATAATTACAAAATATAATACTCTCTATGGTATGTCTTCAACTTTAAATATACTCAAGCAACATACAACTAAGTCATTTATAATAATAAATCACTGAGTATAACTAAAGTAGGCCTAATTCATTCATAACTTTAGTATTTTGTTTAACTATGTTCAACACTAAACTTAACTAACACTAACCTTCAATAAGTAGATTTATTCTTAGGTGCATGAATAAATCAACTTTCCATTCTTGTTTAACTACCTTTATTAGTCGTTTAATTCTACTATATTCAAAGTATGATCACTTAGAATTTCCTTATTTAGTTATTACCTTGAGTTACTAATAACACTAAAACTCTTTCTCAAGTCACATCCCTAACTCGCCATTAACACTAGAATACTTAACAATGCATCTAGCATTTGGTTCAAACTCTACGTATCCCAAGTTTGGGAATTAGAACCACGTAGTTCTAACATTTGATTTATACTTTGCTTAGCTAACGCATAATGTATAAACCATAAACATTACATTTTATCAATCAAACATACGCCTTGCATTACTATCATTATATACTCAATTATCACATAAACACTAGTTATATTACATCTAAACTATTAACAATCTCATAGCTTAAACTCAACATAAAGTGTGGACGAATGGAAACACTAGATACCATATGGGTATTGAATCACTAGACACAATATAGTGTCAACACTAGGTACCCGAAGGTATCGATTCACTATTCCATATAAGCCCACAACTATGATTGGATCAAGCATACATTAAGGCTTCACTTCAATATTCATCATTCAACTACATTCATGCTTATATATATATATATATATATATATATATATATATATATATATATATTATATATATATATATATAGAGAGAGAGAGAGAGAGAGAGAGAGCTCATTCATTATCATTTACTAGCTTTACATTTCATGCACTCATACTACAATAATCAACATATTTCACTATGATTCATACATGAATTCATTATAGTATAAGCTAATTCACACATAATAACTATCATTACACTCCCTTAGAGAAGCTTACAAAGTTCCATTAATGATAAAAAAAAAGTTTGGAAGCCATTTGGTAACCTTCAGGTGAGGTTCGATAAAGTTTGGGGACAAAACACAAGTGACTTGACTAGGATGGCATTTTTCTCGACTGGGTTAAAGCATTCTATCCAACAAAAACACAAGTGACTTGGTCGAGATGGCTTTGTCTTAGCCAAGTTGATGCAAAAACCTAGAAATTAATAGACAAATTTTCCAGGTTTAACTTGTATAACAAAGCTGACCTATAAAAAATGATTTTCTAACATAAATTCCTTCTAAAAATTTGTTCCAGTATCTCTTTAGTTTCAATAGAATCAAGGATTATGCAATTTAGATAACTAAATAAGGAGATATACACAAAACTATGTAAGATTTTCCAATTGACAGGGCAGCAGCTATTACATAATATCAAACTACTTTACTTGGATCTTAGAAGCAAAATTAAATTATATGGTTCCTTCTACAAACTAACTTTCATTTCTAACTAGAATCACTCTAATTAAAGCTCTATAACTCGTGTTATGCTCGAAATAGTCTTGACAGGTCTTGTAAATCCTATAAGAGAATTTTACTCTAACACTACTTTTACATTATTATCAAATTATTTGGATGTTTAGACTTTCCAATCATACTCCCACATAGTTCAAATAGCTTTTACAACATTTATAGTCAATTTATACTTATTAAATGTAGATATAAGGAGTTTAGGGTTCCTTTACCTTGGTTAAAGCTATTTTAATGAACCTTTTGCTCATAATACCTACTTGAGCCCATGTCTTGCCTTTTCCCCAATTTATCTCATCACAAATAGCATTTCATGGTCATTTAACTATCAAATACTCAAATTAAGGTATATAGTATAAGAATTTAAGAGGGAAGGATTAATTCTTACCTCTTAAAGTTTTATTTTATGTTACAAATCCTTTCCAAAATCTTTAGTCTCTTTCTCTAACCATGAACCAAAGTTTAGGGAGCTTAAGAGGCAAAGAAGAAGGATAGAATGAAGAGAGCAAAAATTAAAAACTCTTCCCTCCCAAAAGTGTCCAACCAACTTAACTCCCCACTCACTAATCCTTATCATTTTAAACATCTAGAAGGAACAATGTCCTTCTTGCATTGGTCCCGACTTTTAAATTATACTATTTTCAATTTAACCCCAATTCTTTCTCGTATCACTTAATTGCATGATACTTTAATTAGCATTACATATAGGCCTATGATTTCTCTTATATTTCATATATACAACTTACTTTAAATTACAAAAGTACCCTCAATCAATTTTATCAGTACTGATTGTATGGCAATTATTATCTTTGTCAAAACATTCCTAACCATATCACATTCCTACTAGAGTCTTAATTAGGACACTACAGTTGGAGGAGTAACTTGGCAATTATGGGGCTTTATACAAAAAGTTCATAGGATATCTAAAAGCTATAGAGAAATAATATCCAGGAATTGCTATGAATTTATTAGTGATGACAGTATACAACCAAATTGTAAGCAATTGAAAAGGCTTTTTAGGTGTTTAAGCCATGTGTAGATTGACTACCACACTACAAGCCAATATTGCTTATTGATGGGATGCTTATAATAGAAAATCTCTATCAGATACTTTTGATTGTAAATGCTATTGATGGTAATAATTACTTGTACTCAGTAGCATTTGTTGTAGTTGAATATGAGAATAAGTCAAGTTGGGGTTCGTTTATGACATGCATCAGGAGATATGTCACAAAGCAATTAGGTATAATTATTATTTATGACTGCCATATAGGTATTATGGCATTATTTCATAATGATAACAGTAGATGGAAAGAGCCATTAGCTTACCATTATTATTATCTGTGTCTCTTTGTCAGCGACTACAATACCACACATAGAAATTTCAAAATCAAAAACATATTATATAAGGCCAGTATGTCACTTATTATTATTTTATATTAATTGTAAACCGAGTCATATGTTGAATGTTCAAAACTTTTTTAATATCCATAAATTGATAGGAAATAATTTCCAATCCTGAAAGTTTAAGAAACGAATAGAAGAGATAAAGGAACTTAATGTTGACTCATATAATTGGGCCATCCAAAACTCTTTGAAAAAGTGGACATTGTCACATGATAATGGCAATAGATATGGCAACACTACAATAAATATTGTTGAGAGTATGAATAGTGCTTTAAAAGGTGTAAGGATGATGCCTGTTTGTAGTGTAGTTAAGCACGTATTTGCACGACTTATTAAATTTTTAATTATAGAAGGTGCATGTATCAAGCTCAAATAGCATCAAATAATACTTACACTCAAAAATGTATAATGGCCATAGGGTTGAAAGTTTTGATCGATGTATAGGACTATTCATGATAATGATGAAAAATCAAAAAAGCAAGTGAAAAGGCAATAACATGCAAGCTGTTAATTTAGATTGTTGTCATTCTAAATGTGGAAAATTCCAAGGCACTAAAATGCCATGTTCACATGCTATAGTAGTCTGTATGCATGTATGTGTTCACATATGGACATATGTCAACAAATGCTATAAACTCTCAGAGGCTTTGGGCTATTACAAGTATTTTCTCCAACCACTTGCACACCGTGATTATTGGAAGCCATATGTTGGACCAACTTTGGTTTTAAACCTAGAGTTTATAAGGAAAAAGGGTTTTCCATGAACATGTAGCTATAGAATTGAAATGGATAGAAAAGATCGCAACAGGCTTAACTAATGTATGCTTTGTCGAAATAAAGGTCATAACAAAAAGATGTGCCCAAACTTGGCCAGACCATCAGAGTATACATCAACCTATCCATGAATTTGGTACTATTACATACTTGTAATACACAAATACCCATTTAATATTTTTTTACCAATTAAAATTTTTCATGTAATTTTTTGCAAAATTTTATTTTTCTAAATATATTGAATGTAAATTATAGTTCTTAAGAACATAATACAATATATAAGAAACATGATCCTTATGGTACTTAATGAAGTAGATGTGATCCTATGCCATATCTAGTTAGCCTTCTATCTTGATTAGGATACCTTTATTGTTGTTCATTAACTTATACATCGCTCGTTCCTTTACCACTTAACTGAGGGTCAATCATTGATCTATTGTCATTTAAACCTATTTTTCCTGATCGTGTATCACTAAATCTTACATCATCACCAATTACATCATTGTAAAAATAAAAAAAAAAAATTAATAGCTGTCTATAGTTTGCTTGCCTGTTTGAATTTTTATGTGTACCAAATGTACTTTGGAATAAATCATGTTGATCCACACTTGAGATTATGCAAACTCGATATTAAAAGCAGATATTATGTATGCATAAGGTGTCTATTGTAAATCAAAAGATAGGGATATCCCTAGATTTTGGTAGCTTGAACTGCCTAAATCAGCCGAAGTATAACTCATGGACCTGAATTCAAAGTATGAAAAATTTTTGCCATAAATTTGCATCATCCATTATTCTTGAGGAGCTTTTATTTCATGAAAAGGCTATGACATGGGTGCTACAATTTGCGTGACATTTTGGATCATAATATCTCTGTGGAAAATTTGCTTGCCTATCAATAATTTCAGTCCTATGTCATTGAGGCTAAAAGTCTACAAATTGACTTTCCATAGGTGGGACATTGATAGGATTTGAACCTAATTTATAAATAAACCCAAATTATACTTACATTCTTGAGATCATTTTTTTCATAATGTAAAATAAATTAAATGAAATACTTGCAGTTGCTACAAGAGACGCTCCAATTAGGGTTATCCAACATTTAGTGCATTGCATATACCATTACATGATTTTGATCGATTATTCAATTGCTACCTCAAATCTTAGCCAACTACAACACAAATTTGATGGTTTTTCAACTCATTTATGAATACTGCAAATTCAGCAATCCAATCCAGATGGTATTGGCCCTACAAGTTTATTGTATGTAAATTGTCTTGTATAAGGGGTTGAGAAGGAATAGACTGGTTAAATCAAAATTGTCATATGACTCTATCTGGATGGCACCACTCAATGATATGAAAGCATATTAGTGGAAAAATAGACATCCAGCATACCTGTCCACTTTTACAATAATCTGGAAGCATATGGATTATGTTGTTGTAAGGCTCACACTCAAACTACATTACAAAATAGAAATAATATTTATATTTGTATATTATCAATATTAGATAATTTTTACCTAAAAAAATTATGTTAGTATAAAAATGGATTATATTTTACTAGAAACTTGCTTAGTGGACTACGTATCTAATATTTCTCAAAATGTATGTATACCCATCCTATAAATGTTATGCATGTCCATTGGTTCTATCCTGTAACACCCTAAAATTTCATCTAACATTATGACCATATTCTTAAGCATAAAAAGTAACCTTGGAACAGTTTTTGGTCTGATTACAGTAGTATAGTACAATAAAATTTATAAGTGTTAAATGTGCACAACTCAGGGTAGTACTAGGATAGGTGACCTAATGAGAAATTGCACTTAACTACTAGATGATATAATAGGTGTTAAATGGAGTCTAGCGATACAATTTTAGGAGAATTTAAGCCTAAATAGGTCCCTAAATTAGACAATGAAAAACTTCTTCGATACCGTAATATAGTTGATGATAAGTTTAACTGGGCTCTAAAATATTTCATAGACCTCTAAAAATTATTTTGATTGCATAGATCTATTAGAAATAGCATAAATGAGCTAAGAAGTGAAAATTAATTTTTATGATAATTTCAATTTTTCAAGTTTCAGATCGGTTAATTTTACTTATGGAGCTAGAAGTATACCGAAATAATGTTAGAATAATTTGAAATTTTAGACACACCTTTTTGCATATGTTTATGCATGCAAAAAAAAATTCAAAATATTTTAATGAGGGGAACATTGGTTTCCAAAAAATGGTAAAAATAAAGGTTAATTTAATTAGTAGGGTTAAATGTCATTTTTAATTTGTTTAAGGGCATAAATATCATAAGAAATTGGGTTAGGATCACTTAAAACCAGAAATTGAGTAGGGAAAAAAGTAAAGGAATTAATTGGGCCAAAAAGTGGATTATTTAAGTGAAATTGGGCCAATTAGTTGGACCAAAATGGTTAGACCTAATATGGCCCATTTGACATGGGTATATAAGGGAGAAAAATTAAATTTCTCTAGAAAAATCACCTCTCTTCTTCCCCCATTCCAGTAGTCCCTTCTTCTTCCTCCATTTTTCCATTTTTCTTCTATTTTCTTAACCTAATTCTACCAAAAACCTAACAAATTTAATGTTCTAAACAATTTTGATACCCTAAATTCATCTATAGCCATCTTAAGGATCAATTTTAAGTGTGGAAATGAAAGAAATTATGAAGAGAAAGGTTAGACTAAAAGTTCAAGTAAGTTAATTTAGCAAATTTTTTATGAAATAAATTAATTTTTAGGTAGATTTTGATATAGAGATTTATATTTTTTAGTATATTTTGAATTATGGATGATGAAAAATTGAGGAAATAATTCAAAGAGGATTAGGCCAAGGTGGATTTTCAAAGGAAATTAAGTGGAACCAAAAGGGATAAGAAGGAAAAGATGGAAAAGGAGGAGAAATCATGGAAAAAGCTTGAAAATAGTTATGTGGATACCCAAACTAATTTATTTCATGTGTTTAAGATTATGTAAGTTAGGAAATTTTTCAATGAGTTGAATAAAAATTTAATTAATGGTACATAGATAAAATTAGATGTGAATTAATGAAATTAGTATTTTAAAATTATGATTAAAGGTGAGAAAATGGCACATATTATGTAAGAAAATGAAATTAAAGTTTAATAAAGAATTAAGTTAAATCAAGGTTGGATTTATGCTTAATATGCATGGAAAACATATTGAGAATGTGTTAGATGAATTAAATAAACTTATACACACATGTTTAAATAGTGATTGAACGGTAACCTATGATGCAACGTGTGATAATTTAATGAGTATTTGTATATTAAACATGAAATACATAATCTAATAATAAGTGAACATAATATGATTGATTATAACTAAAAATACCATGTGGACATAATATTGTATAAGTGAACATAATGGTGTACCTTAAGTGACTATGATTTTTAACTAATTTATGGGAAATTTGACATAATTTAGACATAATGGTGATAAAGAGACCTACTATGCATATTTGGAACATTTAATTCCATGTGTACTTAAGATACATAAACGAAACATAATAGTGATCAATTCGGTAATAAAGGATTTTTTATACAAATTGAATGTATATCAACATATGAATATCTAGAATGATCTAGGGAATGCATATGACATGAGAAAGAATAAGAAATTACATTTTATGTATGAGATCTTGTGGAGGCTGCATGGTTTATGTAAGGGAAATGGTATATTTATATCACTTTTCATTGATATTATATATATACAATATGAATATATGTTTGATAAACATGAATAGATATGAAATGAGTATATGAAAATTATGGCATAATGTGATTAGTATGAAAATTCATAAGAAAATATAAAATAAAGTGAGTAAAATAATTGCACTTAGTTGACAGTTGGTAATCCAGGGTTATAAGACATAATGGGTCGCCATAGAGACCCATATACCGCGGTAGCATCATGAGGTTAGATTATTTATTGAGACGATAGTTATGTCAAGTAGTCACCTCACATATACAGCATACACACGCACCATCTAGAGTTATAGGATCATGTCAAGTGGTTCCTCCAATCCATTTTCATCATTAGAGTAATCGTGCCACATATCCGGTTCAAGAATTTTTAATGGTTACTACTAGGAGTAAAATTATAAATATATAAGAAAATAGAAACTAAATTATAAATTATGCATGAAAGATGTCATACATGTGATAGATAATACATAAAGTGATAAATATGGTTAATAGATTAAAATGGGGTAACAATATAATTATGCAAAAAATTCAGGGTAAAATCATAAATTTGCATTGAAAATATGGCTAAGGAAGTTAAAATAGTTAGATATGCAAAGAAGGGAAAAATAGCAATTATGAAAGGTTTTAGGGACCAAATTGTAATTTACCATTACATGATTAAATATAAGGAGTAAAACATAAATTTCAAGCTTAAAATAGAATAAAAGTTAAAGGAAACAAAAAGAACTGAAATAGGAGTTAAATAAAACAATATATGTAAAATAGATAAGTTTTAGGGACCAAACTGTAATTTACCACCACATACGAAAAAATGAGGACTAAAATGTAAATTTATGATTAAGGTGGAGTAACGTCCAAAAGAAAGTAAAAAGAACATAATTAGTGAGAAAAAATATAATAATAATCAAACATGTATTAAAAAGGAAATTTAAGGACTGATTGAAATTTTCACCCTAATTAGGGAGTAAGGGAGAAAAGACACAAGCAAGTTGTAATGAAAAAAATAGATAGTAATTTTGGAAATTTAAAGGAAAAATCATGAGACAAAATATAATATTAAGCAATTAAGGTTAAAAAGAATGGAATTGTAGGAAAATGAATTTAATAGGGACCAAAGGGTAATTTATTTTTATATAAGAAAATTATTAAGGATTAAGCCATAATTTGAGGAGGTTAGTTTAAATAAGATAAACGATATGAATAAAATAAATAAAAAAAATACAAAACTTGGTATTTAAAATTTCGAGAATTATATGATGAAATAAAAATTAAAGGCTAAAATGTGATGATTGTTGGAAAACAAAAAATGGCAATAAAAGAATTAAAGGGGAAGTAGAAAATCAAAAAATATGACTAAAATTGCTAAGGAGAAAAATGTGCAAAGAATAGAATTAATAAGGATCAAAAATATAGTTGCCATTATAAGTAGTTATTAAGGAGAATTAAAATATCAATTGGAAAGAAAAGATAAAATAAAGGGTGAAGAAAGTCAATTATAAAGGGAATAATATGTCATAGCTAAAATATTGTAAATATGGAGGGGTGAATAATTGAAACATAAATAAAGTATAAACTAAGAAATAAAAAGATAATTAAGAAAAGTAATGAAAGATAATTAAAGAATTGATTGCGAACATTGTATAAATTTATATAGATACAAAGAAGAGAATTAATGTGAGGAAGGAAATTATAAAGTCTCAAGACGAAAATTAAATGTTATAAATTCGTTGTTTACAACATTAAGCCTAAGTTAGAGATTTAAATTATGTATTGTAATTAAGCATAAATAATTAATAAAACAAGAAAAGACGAATATCAAGGTAAGAGCAAAGCATCAAGTAGTAACTAAATAGTTGATTGAAAATCTGATCAAGGATCCAGTTGTATAAGAATGACAAAGAAAAAGATTTTGACATAAAGTTTGAAATGACTATTAAATTATAAATAGAGTGTAGATGAACATAGCAGTAAAGATCAAGTATAGATGTTGAACTATATAGATGACCACTAAACTAAAAATGTAGAAATCAACCAAAATGAGGAAAATCAATGTGAGGATAAGAAAATGGAAAGCCATAAAGAAATCTAGAAAAATGGAAATGATAATCATAAGTCCAACAAAATTGGTGAAAAGAATATAATGGTGTTATAAATAGCATATTGGGGACAATTGCAAGAATTGTAGAAAAAACAATTGGCCATAGACAAAAGTAAAACTTACTAAAGAACACCAAGTTGTACATTGGGTGAGAAAAGCAAGTGGCGAAATGAAAAATAAAGTATGAGAAAAAACATAAGATTAATTGTAAAGTAAGTGTAGACTATGCAATTTAATAAATGGATGGCTCGTGACAAGAAATAGAAATGAGAATGATAGAATAAAGGGAAAAGAAAGATAAATTATGAATTAAAAGAAATCAATGCAATTAAGTTAGAGTATTAAATGATATTTAAACGGAAGGAGTAGGAAAAAAAATATACCTGTACACTTGTATTGTGAAATTTATTAGTTAGGTATCCACCACTGAGCATTATGTGTTCAATGCATAGCTTTTTGATGTGCGCAAGTTTTAAAGGATTATATGTAGATCGGTACTCAAAGGGATAGGCACTGGATTGGGTAGAGTTACATAACAATGGTAATAAATTTTGGTATTTTGTATGTGGCATGTATGAGTAGGACCGTCCTTGGTATTTATATTACACTAAAATTACAGTTATATTACATTATGACATTTATGGTATATGGATGTTACATTTCCACCTAAGATAAAATAATTTTCAAATATACAGAAGAATTACCTTATATTAAATTTGCATTAAAAAATTAATTTATATTAAATATGCTAAGAATACCTATATCTGTAAGGCATGATTCGGTTTAATGTATATGGTTGTATAAATTCAAGCCTAAACAGAGGAAGTCTTTGCAACACCTACATTTGTAGGAGTTGTAGATATCTAGCAACTCTTTTTGAATCAGGACGAGTGGCCCTACATAGATCTCTATACAACCAAACAAGAGAAGTTAACCCTAACTATATTGGCCAATTGATTCCAAATCCTCTAGAAGAGGTAGAAACATCAAGTGGACCAATGATGCATTTTGAGATGCAAATAACAACCCACCAAAATATCTCAATATCTATGCACGAGCATGTTGTCGTATTACTTCAATGTTGCATTATCAAGCAAATCACTAAATGTTGCATCCAACCATGTCAACTTCACTTTACCCCCATGCAAATTAGTGACTGGAGGAATTGCTCTAAATAGATTATGACAAATATTCTTTAAATTCATGTTTGTTCTTCCAGTCATGGGTTCACCCTCGATTGGTAAACCTATTAAAATTCCAACATCTATAAGTACAATTATTGTTTCACCACATATGAGATAAAATATGTGTGTTTTAGGTTGCCACCTTTCAATAGGTGATATGATTAACTTCCAATATATATAAATCACTCCAGTTTTGGCAATTTCTAGCAAACCAGCTGCTCTTATATATGGTATAATTCTCAAGTCAATATTTATATAGTGTTCGTCAACATTACTCCTTTTTGTCCTCGACACTTCCTTCTTAACCTTTAGTATAAATAAACCAAGTCAAACCATATGGTAAAAGAAAAATTAAAAAATAAACTTGTTATGTAATATATATTTATAATAACAAAATTACCAAACTATTCCACATTACATCAGATCGGTGTCTTGCTTGAAATGTTAACAATTCTCCATTAATAGAACCTAAATTTATTTGTGTAGCTCCTATATAACGATCCATGCCAAAACCTAATATAAATTTTACAACATAAATGTTGAATAAGTAATTAAATTTTATTTATTTGTGTATCTTATAATTGTTCTAGCTTTTTATGTGTTGCTATAATTATTTTAAATAATTTTATATATTTATCATCAATATATTACTATGTAACTTTTGCATCAATATTATATTTTGTTTTGTAAATTATTATGCAATAAAAATTCAAATTATGGCATAATTTCATTAAATAATTAACCATAGTAATTGATAAAAAAACACTTAAAATGAAAATGAGATGTAAATTTAAACATAAACTACTAACATTTTCATTGATACATGCCTAATTTTTTAATGTTCTAATAAATATAATATTTAGGCTATTTATTACAATTATGCCATATACAATAAGTTTTGAGATACTAGCATTGTATCTCTAATTTTTAAAAAATTATCATAACTAATTTTATTAACATATTTCACAAATATATTTACTAATTCCTTATATTTCATTACATAAAGCATATTCCAAATTATCATAATTGATTCATCAATCATCTTTAAGAAGTAATAGAAACTAATTGATCATATTATATAAATAACTAGTATATCCTTATTAGAAGTATGTTAACTAACACAATAACTATTCAAATAGTAAATACCATTTCACTTTTTTTCTACCATGTAAAACCTAGGCTACCTGATTCCTTGAGTTGTTCTAATATGGGCCTTTACATGTATTAATTTAACTTTCCATCCACTGTAATGCAAATACTCCGATCTTAGGATCGCCTAAACTAGGCTCTGATACCACTTAATGTAACACCCTACTTTCAATCATGATTTTTGTACACTATATGCTATTATTGACAAGGTCTCATGGTTACTAAATTTACTAATCTTTATCAGCAGTGCTTAATGGCTTGATTTATCCCTTAGTTTCTAAATTCAATTTGGTTCTGCAAGGTTACTATTTATTGGTAAAAATTTCGGGAGCATAACAGCTTGTAAACCGTGCTACCCACACCTGCAAATTAACAAAATAACACTCCCAAATGCAACCTCCACCTCTAATACTCTAGAAGCAATCATAACACTTCTAATATCAACATTTAATTATTATCGCAACACAATCATGTTTTATCATTCATACATATTTTAATACATATATATTTGTGTTCATGATTGAATAGTATCCAAAATGTAACATAATACATATTACATGTCAATTGTTCCAAAACCTAATATGTAAATATTTAAGTTCCACAACACCAAAAGTGAAAAATGTACATGCCATCCCATAGTCTTTATCGCGTCTTTAGTCAATTGTCCTTGCACGTAATTAACAAACTACGTGCTATCCAATATTGTTGTCTAGTAGTGGATACAATTACATAAAATTCCATCTAGTAAAATTAATTTTGAGAAATTACTATTTTACCCTTTTATCTTTTTTTTTATTAGTTTAATTCAAGTTCATCCATTTATTTTCTTAATTTGCAATTTAATTTCTTTTATACTTATTTTTCTCAATGAATCTCACATGATTCTTATTTCAATGAAGAATTTCCATTTGTTCCCTAAACTTTTCCTTTAATTTTGACTTTACCCCTCTTAAGTTACTTTTTGCTAATTTGCATTAATTAACTTATCTTATTGTTTACTTTGCTACTCAATTTCTTTATATTTCTTTTTCTTATTAAATCACTCATAATACCTACTTGAATGAAAAATTATGATTAGGTCTCTAAACTATTTGTTTATTATATTTGACTTTCATTTTAACCCTTTTTACTTCTTTTGACTTTTATTCCATTCTCAGTGTAAAATTTATATTTTGATCCTTATGCTCACTCATGAAGTGGTAAATTATGCTTTGTCCCTAAAATTTTTGTTATTTACTATTTTGCCCATTTGTCACTTATTTGACAATTTTAACTTCTTTAATTACATTGTTCACGTCAAATCACGATTTTGTGCCTAGTTTATCACATAATTACATTTTTCCCTTTTTGAACTATTAACTACAACTTTCACATTATTAGTCACGTTATTTCTTATTTCATCAAGTTTATAGCAGACTTTGTTCATAATTTACCATTTAGTCCCCATTTTCTCGCATATTTATCATTTTCCCTATTGAAATTATTAGTCACGTTCTTTTACATTATTTCATATTATTATGTATTTTTATGCAATTTTTTATGATATTTTCATTATGCCACATATCATACACTCTCATCCTTCATGCATTCATCAACATTACATATGAAACCATAATATACGTAATAAATAACATTTATACGTAATGAATATATGACATTTCCTTATGGCATACCATTTGGCCTCACCATAAATTCATATATACATTGTGTTTTCTCTTTCTTTCTCATGTGCTATACATTCCCAAGATTATTCTATGTATTTCCGTGTTGACATGCTTTCATTCTACCCTTATAACCTTTAGTTACATACAAATATAAATCATTATGTTTACATATCCACTATTATGTGTAAATGTTATTTTAAACTCAAATCAGTCATGGTGTATTTATTCATCTTAGTATTTCTCACTTTATGCTTAATTTACTAATAAACCAAATTATCCTCTTATACTTTATGATATACCATTTGACCAAAGCATGTTTATTCCTTCTATGCTTGTTTTATTCTTTGTTTCTTATTTATTTTATATTAGATATCATTTTATTCTACTATCTCAAATTATTTCACATTTCTCTCTAAATTCATATAGTTACATAATAGTGTACCGTTATGTTCATATAACAAATATTATGTCTAAATAAAATCCTAAGTCTCAATTCATCATTATCTTGCCTAATTCAAATTAAATATTTCATTAATTATTAAAATACCACATATTACATCTTTAAGGCATAATTCGGCCACACTAAGTTTATAAGCCTATGCCATGTTTTTTTTCCACACATTATTGGATCTTTCACTTTCCTTTCATCATTCTAAGTCTTTGTTTAATAATATACATTCAAACTATGTCTACAACCTTTTATTACCCAAATGTACATCATTATGTTCACTAATACCATATTGTGTCCACATGGTGTTTAAGGTTCTAATTAATCCTATTGTATTCACTAATCATGATAATACCCATTTCATGTCTAATATACAAATAATCTTCAACTTAACACATGTTACTCTTTAGGTCACCATTCGACTATCTTAGATTCTCCAGCTTCTAGATAGTTTTCTTTACTAATTCTTTACCCTTATATGTAATTAATTCATTGTACAAGCATATCTCAATTTATTTCTCATTCACACCTAAATTGCCATAGTTACATAATATGAACTTGTAGAAAATTCAAGGAAATTTAATAAAATAATGTGTAAGATTGATTCACCTTACCTTAAAATGACTTGAATTCATTTAATTTAGCTTCCTCCTTTTTTTGTTCTATTTGATTTCCCTTGATACTCCATCTTGGCCAACTTTTCCTAAAATTATTTTTCCAAATTTTCATTCTTTTTTCACTTTTTTGCACTCCAAATGAGCTCTTAATATAAGTAAAAATGAATTTAGTGCCTTAGAATTAATGGAGGCGTAAAGTTTTTATAGAATTCCTTTGATGAAAATGGAAGAAAAATGAAGACAAAAAGGGAGGAGTGGAACAGCTAGAAGAAGGGAGAAGATGGCTAAGTTCTCTAGATTTTTTTTTTATTTTTCTCCTATTTATATCCATCCTAATTGGGCCAAATTAGGTCTAACCAATTAGCCCAATTTAACTTAATTACCTATTTTTTGGCCTAATTAATTTCTCTACTAATCCCCTTACTCAATTTTTGGTTCTAGATGATCCTAACCCAACCTAATTTATTATGACATTTATACCCTTAAACCAATTAAAAATGCCTTTTAACTCGACTAATTAATTTAAACTCGATTTTTTACCATTTTTTAGAAAATGGTGTTCCACTCATCAGAATGATTTAAAATTTTACCCCTTTATGTCCAAGCATATGCATAAGAGTGCAATTAAAATTTAAAGTCATTCCAAGATCATTTTATTATAGTTCCAACTTTGGAGGAAAAATTAGCTGGTCCAAAATCAAAAAATTCAAAATCATCAGAAAAATTATCTTTTACTTTCAGACACTAATTTAGACTATTTCTAATATATTTAGGCAAATAGAATAATTTTTTGAGATTTATAGAATATTTTATAGCCTGGTCAAACTCATGGTCAACCCTCTTTACGGAACCGAAAAAATCCTTCTCTGTCTGATTTGGGGACATATTTAACCTCAAATTCTTCACAAATTGTACCATTAAACTCCTTTTAACACCTATTTTCTCATTTGATAGTTAACTAAAACTTCCTACCAGGTCACCCATCCTAGTATTTTCCTAAGCTGAGGACGTTTAATAATTATGCTCTTTTAAATTTTTCTACAATTTTCTAATATAACCACTACAAAAACTTTCATAAAATTACTGTTCATGCTATAGAATGTACCATGCATATCAAAAGAAAATTTTGGGTTGTTACAATTCTCCCCCACTAATAAAAATTTTGTCCTCAAAATTTACCCAAAATGGGGATAGTCTATTTGGATCTATCAGTAGATATGGCTATATCCACTATTGAAAAAAATGATTAAGTAAATTGATCAATAAAAAATAAATAAATAAATAAATAAATAAAAATTGAACCTAGATGTATTTTTCTCCTTTGTATGCCATGTACCGTACATAAACTATTGTGCTCATTCATTTATGTTGATGTACAATTCTAATGATATACATAGACTGGAGTGAATCCCCCCTTGAAACCCTAATACATTTTGTTTTTAGACCTAGGTTAGAGTTGGAGATGGATTCTAACTCCAACTTCCCAAATCTAAAGATATCCTACCATCAAATCTAGATTCAAATCCCTTAAAACACTTATCTTCCTTTTTTAAATTCTAAAAATATGAAAAATCTAGAAAAGACCCATAGATGGGCGTCCTTCATTGAGATGTGGCCATCCCTCAAGTCAAGATCCCAAAATTATAAAAATACCCCTAATATGACTTGGACAGGAGAGACAAGGACAGGGACGACTGTCCATCATGTGATAGATGACCGTGTGTCACCTTTAAAGGCCAAAGTTAGGGTTTTTATGCTTTTTTGTTAAAACACTTTCAAACACTTAAAAAATTATAAAATATTTAAGAAAAATGTGAGAAATTCACAATCAGAGCTTCAAGATCTAAACCTATTGTCAGTAATATACCACTTTCTCATCATCGAGTAACCCTAATCTAGGCTGCCTCGAGTCATAGTGCACTAATGCCTAAGTGAGCCAAATTTCAGCGTAAAAGGGAAAAAGATGCATACCTGATGTAGTGAATCTTTCAGTTGATTAAACACGTACTTTCTAAGATAGTGAGTCTCTTAATTGATTAAAACACGTACCTTCTAAAGCAGTGAGTCTCTTGGTTGGGTAGTTATCATCAGCTTGTTAATGCGTTAACCTTGGTTTGGGTAGTTAACATTAGTTTATTAATTTGTTAACCCTAGATTGATTGTTTGATTAGCACATAGGGCATGCAAAATTGAGACAAGTTGATTGAATCTTATTAGCACTTGGGGTATGCAAAATTAGGTTGTTTGAGTGTGTCTGATTAGCGCCTTGGGCATGTAGAATTGTGACAACTTGTTTGGATCTAATTAGCGCTTGAGGCATGCAGAATCAGGTTGTTTGGGTGGTACTTGGTTGGTGTTATCTATAGACATACCTAATCTTCTAGTTGTGTCAGTTTGGGCCCCTTTATGGGTGTATTTGCCCTGTTGAAATATTATTCCATTTTAGGAATTTCTAGCAAATTTACATTTGTAAAGAATCACTGGCATGCATCTGTATGTATCCATCTTGGAGATGCTTTAGCTTAAGACTATGATCTTGGCTAGATTTTGTACACTTCCCAATGACTATGTCACCAATATAGGGAAAACCATTATCATTTAGGTTGTTGACATGCCTGGCCTCACGTTATGTATTTTTTGAATTTGTATTGTCATTAGGCTTTTGCCTCTTGTCAAATAGTTCTTTATTGTTAACATCAGTCTTATGTATTTAGATCAAAACATCCCATGCTCTAAGGAATATGGCTCATTGCCCAAATGAACATTGATTTCTACAATGGAATTCTAACCATTATATAGCTCTGGCTTTGGCAATATTCCATTCTGACCTCGTGATAATCCATATGTTGCAAGGCAATTAGTGGTGAAAGGTCCAGAGGATGGCCTATCCATAACTTAGACCTAATATCAAAGATATGTCTAGTTCACAGTGGATGTGCTTCCTCAAGCAAAAGGGGATGTAAAATCCTTCCATAATCCAAAAATATATGCACTTCTCATTGTTGTGTATCTTTTCTATTTCAGCTTATTCGACAACTTTTTGTGATAAGGATGGTTACTTTGGCCTGTTCCCTTAGGTTGTGGTGGTAAATGTAAGCCTCTTGGTAAGAGTTTTAAGTACCTATGAGAAGGATTTGATATTAGTGCTTTTGCTCATTGAATTTGCAAGTTTTTTTCTTCCCTCTTTATGTTTGTTATTTTTATCCTGTCATTGTATATTAATTACATGTTTTCTTGTTAATCTCATAGCATCCCATTTTCATTCATTTTTTCTTTCCATTTAGGCATAATGAGTATGAACAAAACAAAGCATAAAATAAAATAAATGCATAATTTTAAATACAAGTTCTATTTTTATATATATCAAAAATATTTAGACAAAGTTTTAAAACTCTCTGAATACAAAATAATAAGTCTACTGTGAAGGCCCCAATCCTTTACAGTAGGCTAGCTCGGATGAAGGTCTGAATGCTAAAGGCCTAGGAGGTCTGGCTGGTGCCATGGCTTGTGGTGATGCTGGTGGTTGCTCCTCGCCCTATCTGAATCTAAACTGGAACCCAAGCAATGCCCCTATTAAAGGCTATAGAATTTGTGTGATCACCTCTGCTAGTGGCTCTGATCCCTAGTCAACCTTAATGACCGACCTAGAATGCTGCTCAGGATATTGCATCAGGTCACCTCCCAGGTACCCTATATATCTCCTCAGCTGCTCACACTATAAGAAAAATCTAGTTTCCTGACGAAAATTCCTGATTGAAATGAGCGAATTTCCATAAGGAAACCAAAATATCGATAAAATTTAGCGATAAAAAATGAAAAAATAGTATCGTTGGTTGGTACATTTGCCGATGAAAATATTTTCGTCAGTAAATTTACCGACAAAAATTATTCCATCGATAAATTTACCTACAAAAAACACCTTTCGTCAGTAAGTTCGTTGGAAAGTACAGACTGAGAAATTGTCATAATTTGATTCAAATTACCGATGAAATCAAAATTTCATAGATAATTTTGCCAACGGATTTGAAAATCTATAGGTAAATTTATCGACAAAAATAATCACATCATAGGCAATTTTGCCTATGGTATATTATATTTCGTAGGCAAAATTAGTGATGAAATTATTTTTGTTGTTAAATGCCGTTTATATTTTAGTGATGTTTTGCTCAATTTCCGTTAGGAAATATTAAATATCAATTTTTTTCTTTTTTTTTTATATAGTGTAATCGTCATCAATAATATGATATAAAATATATAATTTACAATAATAAATTAATAGATGCCTAATTCATATTATAATATAAAATTTATAATATTCAATAACACATCAAATCATTTTATTAACTTCTTAAATCATAAATATTATCCCAAAAAATATCAACAAATCCACCAAGTTCACAAGTGTTAAAAATGATGTATAGAGTGAAGAAAGCTCAACAAGAACCTCGATTGATTTCACTTATGCTGCACGACAAGCCTGGACTTATTGACCAAATTTAGCCAATCTATTGTGAGATCATTCATTGTCTCTCCTTTAGTGAAATACTCAAACTTATGAAGCTTCACACCGACAACATTCTTTTATCGGGATTAAACTTTTAGAGATGCATTTTGGACGTTCTAAAGGACAACATGCTTGATATTCTCACTAGCAACATTGTTGCATCCCTAGCAAGTATACTAGATTGATAAGTACTAAAGATGAGTATTTTTAAGACTCTCAAGTATTGTACCCAAGGGATTGTGTGTGTGCAAGTTGAGACAATCGATCGTATGCTAAATAATTCCCAAAAGTTTGATGATAATGCTATAGTTATCCAAATTGAAAAACTTTAAATACTAAATTGCAATGGAAATAAATTAAATTTAAACTAGTAATAATTCAAGTAAGAGTTAAATTATGAAAAATTAACAAGTGGCAAAACCTTTATAAAGAAAACGTTGCTTGAGTTCACTCATCCACCCTATACCCAATGTGAATAAATTTTTACCTAAAAGCATACATGAATAAATCCGGGGTAAGCCTCTTAACCCAAGTGTCCCATTTTAGAACTAGCTATTCTAGTTGCTAAACATCCCATTCCGAACCCAGCCCAACAACTAGCCTAAGCACGGGTCTAACATCCTAAGTTTGGTTTGCCATCCCATTTCGGAGCCAAGCAACCTAAAACCCACCTATTTCACTCCACACTCTAGTCTTAAAATCACAAATATTACACATTTAGATTCCCATTCTGAAGCTGTCCAAAATAGACAACATTCATGATAGAAAAACTGAGCAAAATCATTCACAACATCCAATCGACTAAGCTCAATACCAATTAAGACATACGATAGAACCATTCATCCATGTATGGAAAATAACTTAATAGATTGAAAAACCATCAGATACAAATAAGTAACAGTGAAATAGACCATTCTTTCTTGTATAAATCAAAATATGTTCAATATTCACATTGTGAGTAGGGGATTCAAAGATCCTCCAAGCAACTAAACGACTACTCAGTATCCATAATGTAAAAGACAAGTAAAGTAAAGGAAGAAACTATAAAACCCATTTGAAGTTGAAGGTTAAAGTTGATGTTACTCCTTCTCTCCTTCTCCAAACTGGTTTTTGATTGAAAGGTGTAACTTGAAGTAAGTAAACTAAAAACTAAAGCTATTTTTGTATTCTTGAAGTAAAACTAATCTAAAAGAGTGATTTTTGCAAGTTAAACTATAAAACTATGTATGAAAAGTTCTTCAGATGTAAAACTACGTGTTTTCTCTCTAAAAATAGCCTATGCACAAAACCCTAAAAAGATCTCTTTTAAAATAGACAACTCAGTAGCTTTTATAGAGGTATCTAGGAAGGCACGACTGGGACACTTTTGTCTCAGCTGAGACATGGCAAGACAGACTGGTACTTTGCATTGGACATGGCTAGGACACATTTGTCTCATCCGAGGTAAACTTCTGGATCAAAACATCTTCATGAGTTGAATTTGCCATGGCTGGGACCAATTGGTCTCAGCCGTGACCCTTGGTGAAATGGTGAGCTTTTAGTTTTGCATTGGACACGGCTAGGACAACTTGTTTCAGCCCTATCCCAGCCTACTTTTCTGCACAAAAATTCAAATTAATACCATTAATCACCAAAAACTTTAAATTTATCAAAATAACTAAAATAAACATAGGAAAAAACATTTTAACACTAAAAACACTAAAATCATGCAAGATGAGACACTAAAACACACAAAATTATCCTGAAAACAAACATAAAAATCAAAGTTATCAATTACCCCACACTTAGCCCTTTTGCTTGCCCTCGAGCAAATGAATCATCCACACTTTTGAAAACTTCAAACTCAAATTCAAAACAAGTAAATTCAGAGAGGCTAGAGCAGCACTTAGTAGATGACACTTAGATGAAGAACTCAATCAAAAAGACTCAAACTGATCTATGTCAACCAATTTCTTGTGTGCATGTACTAGGCTAAAATAGATTTATATATTTTCAAAACCAAAACTAAAAGTGAACTCCAGCAATCAAGCAACAGAAAAAAATATGCCTGTTTCGCACTTGAAACTTGAAACAGCCATAAGCCTCTCCCTTAACACCTAAACCATAAAGGTCATATACACTAAACAACTCGGGACAAAATAGGATCACCAAGTCTTACATTAAGGTTGTAATGGGGTAAAGGTATTGGCTTCAAAAATTTGATAAAGTTAGTAGTATAGAATCAGCCACACTACCCAAAACAAATACCACCTAACCTTCTTAGGAAAAATAACTCTTCAAAATTTATGCCCTTTTATTATCAACTAGGAAGATGAATTTTAGAACATGAGTTCTCAAAATCTCATGGAGTAAGAGCTTAAATCTCCTAGCTTAACTAATTAATACTCTACTCAAACACTAGGTACCCCACACTTATTTTCTGCAGTATGAATCAAATGGAATTCTTGCAGCCTATCCTTATCTTTTTGGATTATTTTAACAGTGAAATATTTATTCAATTACAGAGAGGAGTACCAAAAGCACTAATTCTTATCATCCATGTCCCAAAATTTTTCAAAAATTTAAGCTCATAAACCCTTAAAATTATTTCACTTTCTATCACTTCTTGATTAACAAGCAAACATTAAATCAAGCCTAATATGCAATTTTCATTACCCAACCTAGAGTGGCCAATTCTAAAATGGGAAAGACAAAGGAATTTAGGTTATATGGTTCAGCATTAGTGCATTAAAAAAATAAATAGTATGCTTTTAGCATACCAATTAAGCTCAAAGGGGCTAACAATGGCAAAATTTACAAAGGGTAGGTCAAAAGTCATTTGAAAATTAGCTACCAAAGAAAGGCTACCTGGGTCATATCCTAATCTTGCCTAAGTTGAATATTCATTTCGAAGGGTTATGTGGAAGGTTATAGCTATTCCAAAATTCCTTCGCTCAATTGCTCTCACTCACTGGTTTTTTCCATTAATTTCAAAAAAACTTAGCCAATTGTGCTCATTAAGTTAGAAATTGAATGGTATATAATTAATTGAGATCAATTCAAAAGAAAAACTTCTTTGAACAATGCTACTACTCTTTGGCTACTCAGACCTCCTAAATAAGCAGTTCAAAATCGAGTTCAAATTGACTCATTTCAAGATTAACTGGCAAGCTCAGGCTAACTGCAAAAGTAATTAACAACTTGACAAACACCATTATTCTAACCAAACTTTAAAAAAAAGAAACAATAAAACCGTAAATGAACTTGAATTAAAAAGAACTATTCTAAATCAAAACTAAAGGAACGCAAGATGCATAAACTTACTAATAGAGAAGGAATTAAAAATACTGAAAAGAAAATCATACTAAAAGCTACTTTAAATAAAATTAAACTTAAACACTGAAGATAAAAATTGCAACTAAAACCAAATAGACAAGATAAAAGCTACGAAAATGTGACAAACAACAAAGAAATTTGATTAACAAACTAAAGTCATAAAACAATGCCACAAAACAACTAATAACATCCTAGAGTAAAAAAAATTCCATAGATAAACAATTAAACAAAGAAAACTAAATTGATTGTTCTTCATCCTCAAACCCTCACCCCACACTTAAAATTTTGTTGTCCCTAGTAAAAACCAAAAGAAAATTAAAATAGAATTATGGGTTGAGGAAAAATCCTTGAAATCATGATCATTGTGATGAATGGGGCAGTAGAGGTGGAAATTGGCAATAAAAGCAGGATTGTAACATCCTAAGAGTAATGACAATATCATCCATACACTATGTTATTGAATTGAAACCGAAATCCATCCTTTGAGTGATGTCATCAAGCCGATTGTTAATAGTAGTGTACTACTCAATGGACAAGGTGATTGTACCAGCTCTAGCTCTTTCCAACTCTGTAGTTCCCTTGTGAACAACATCCCTATATAAGGCTCTATCTAAAACCACTAAATGCCCTTGCCCCGAAAAGCGAGGATCATTAATAAGGACCGCCATGTTTCTCAACATTTTGGGATCATTTGCCATAAGATTTTCCACTAAAGTGCCAAGCTTTGGATGCTTGTGAAAGCAGGCTAGTGTAGTGACAAAACTTCCAAATGCCAACTTAGAATCCCTCTTCGTAAAGGTGCATAAATCTGAAACTTTCTGTATGATGAATGCAACTCCATTCAACCAGATTCCATTGTGCATAGCATAAAGAATAGTGGCCTCACTTGCATTTACATTTCCAGGCCCTCCAAGGTGGCTAAAGAATGCCAAGGCCAAGTAATGATGCATGATCCTCAGAGGGTGATCTCTTAAATGATGGGCCTTGGTGTTCTTAAGATTGAAGTGGGTGGGGTCATCGGGATCATAAATTCCCATCCAAATTTCTTACCTGTTCAGATCAGAAATGTCCCTAGTAGCATGTTGATCAAATCCCAATACCTCAGAGAAAGCATTTAAGGACATTTGATACGAAATGCTATCGAGCCAAAAACTCATAGGGCCTGGGTCAGCATGACTGTCTGTTCCAGGTCTAAATTTTACTGTGGCCAAGAAGTCTCTGACCAGGTGAGGATAGACCTTCTCATTTCGTTCAAATAAAACTCTCCAGCCGACACCATCAATTAACCTATCTATCTCATTTTTAATCCTAATTCTTCCATCAATTGTATGTCTAAGTGCGGGGTGGCTAGATACTCTTGCTTGTTTAAGAGAGTCCACCAATCTACGAATTCTTTTGGAACCCATGATGGTACCTTAGCCTTGGAGGATGTTTGAGGGGCAACAGAGGATGATCCAGCTTCAGTATGGGTGCTCTTGGGTGCCATTTCTTCTACAAGAACAATCAACACAAGAAAAAAGCACTAAAAAGGAAATTCAAAACAAAACAAAGCACTTAAACAACTAAAGCTATATAAGTAGATTGCAATTAGAATCTACAAATGAAACTAAACAAACAAACAAACAAACATAATGAAAACCAAAGGAAAAATTGCACCAAGTACGTGGCACTCAACCATGATGAACAAGGATTCTTTGGAAACTAGTAGCCTATAGATCGAATCCTTTCAGCCTATATACTTGGGTGCAATTGACACAAAATGCAGGAACAATGCATATGTAAACATAAATGAACAAGTTAAAAGCATGTATAAACCAAAATGCAGACAAAAGATGGAAATAAAATAGAACTAACATGCTTAACCTCACAAATGACTATTGATAAAGTATGATTTTTATAGAGTAAACAAAATCATGCATGAAATTAACTAATATCACAAGCAAAAACAAAGGAAATAAATAACAAACTATCAAAATGGCCCTAAAACATCAAATTATCAAACACCTAAATTAGCCTTTCTACCATTTATCAAGCATAAATACACATTGAGCACTTCAAAGGCATGGTGGTTAGGCAAATGATGAACATTCACAAAATAACTAACTAAAAATTTAATGTCTCAATTCTCTTAAGCATTTCATCAAACATTAGGTATGCATAGTTTGATTTTTGCAATGAAAATACACCTAACACAAATTTTAAGCATATAACTTAAACCTTATGTGCTAAAAACTATAACCAAGCCTACAATCAAAAATTAAGAATGGAGACAAATGAAAATGAGAACACAAAATGCAATAAGATAAACCCTAAACATGGAGGAAATATGTACATTTAACACAAATGTCTACCATAAAACTCAATAACTAAGTAAGAAAAAATCATACTAAAATGTAAAACAAAACAAGAATTAAACCAAAATAATAAGAAAAGAGAAGAAAACTTACTTGTTTCTTGATGCAATGGAGTAGAGAATGCAAGGAGAGGAGAGAAAATGAGAGGTAATGGTCAGATTTTAGAAGAGAGAACAAAGAAAACTGAAAAAGAAGGTGAAAGGGTGCAAATGGTTAGGTTATTTATAGATGGCCATGATGGGAACCCTAGGAGGCACGGCTGGGACCAGTTGGTCTCAGCCACGACAAGAAAAAAAAGCAAAACTCCCCGTTATAAGAAAGTGAAAGGCACGGCTGAGACTAAACTGTCTCGGCCGTGCTACACCTATGGACTCGAAATTAAATAACAAGCTACGGTTAGGACTAAATAGTCTCAACCGTGGGCCAATGAATTCCCCTATGTAAATTTTAACACAACCACGGCTGGGACACTATGGTCTCAGCCGAGCCTCTCCTCTGGACTCAAAGAATGCATATGGGCACAGCTGGGATAATTGGTCTCGACCGTGCACCTTATAGAATATTAATATTTGAATAAATGTATGAAAGATTAAGTTCATGGATAGCAAATGATAATGTGACTTTAATATTATTTGTTATTTTCAACAATGACATGAAAAAATTTTCAAATAATAACTTATGGAATATTAATATTTGAATAAATGTATTTGAATAAGAACTTATTCATTTAGATGGAATTAAAAATAAAATAACAGGTAATTACAACAAGTAATCCAAATAATCTCCAAGAGAAAAATTAGAGAAAAAGAAAACAAGAAGCCATAATAGCTACCTACAACTAATTGAATTAAACCAAGCCAAGAAAGTGAAATGACATCTCCACCAAGTGAAATGGCTTCAAACATCTATAGCTTAAAAAAGAAGCATGTATTTACAAAATAACTTACAGCTTCTTCAAATGCAGCTCTAATTTCCTTATTTGTTGGAAAACCATCCAAACCCCCTGTTCATAAAAAAATTTTGTATCATTTAATAGTATATTTAATTTTATAAATAGTTTTCATAAGAAGATAATAGCTTACCTAAAACATAAACAACAATATACTTTTTTTCAAACTTAGCCCTTTCTTCTTCTTATTCTTCATTTTGATGATGAATAGCTACCTAATTTGTTTCCTACAAAATCATGATAACATATAGCAACACATAAAGCTGAAAATATGGCAGAAGAACAACATGTCAAAACCAAATTAGCAAAATCTAAACCCAAACCAGAACAACAAAGAAAATGACAAGTGAAATAAACAAATGTTATGCATAGTTAATTCATAAGAGAAGTAGTTGACCATATAATCCTAAGCAGTGATAGAGAAAGAAAAGGCAAAAGTGTATTGAAAACTAAAGATTAAAAAATCACTCTACCTTTTACATGACCATTAGAATTTCTAGCAACACAGTATAGCCTTCCAATATGCATAACTGAATTACAAGAACCACGGCATAACATGAAAGCGAAATGAATATACTGCCCAAAAGACATGGATATGACAAATATAAAAAAAAACTAACAGATTAAAATATCAAAGACAATTCAAAAAATATTGTACATTATCATCCACCACACAATTATTGCCACAAAAACACAATAAGGATTCCATTCAAGCCAACAAAAGTATATATACAAATTAAAAAAAATCCAAAAGAAAAGAAAGACCAGGACATCAATCAAGCCAAAAAATAGAGACAAAACCCCACACCAAAATATATATTTTAATACATCAATAATTTTTCACATGAATAAATGAAACACATGCTCATTTGTCATCAAACAAGCTCACAAATCCTCATTGTATCTATCAAGATTATTTAAAATACAAACAAAAAACTCAAGTTCAAATTCAAAAATCCATAACTCTAAATCTCTTTGCTTCCTTTCAATTATTTCATCAATTAATAGGGAAAAATAAGACTTACCTAGCAAATAATGGAAGAGAAGTAGCAAATAAAGGGGTAAACCTAAGGGGAGACAGAGCAAGAGAGGAAGACAACAAAGGGGAAGAAGCAAACTATCCTTGCACAACAAAAAGGAGGCAGCGGCATGGGTGGCCAGCATTAAGCGGTTGTTAGCATTGCTTATCACCAACGTCTCCAATCCCCTCTTTCTTCTTTTTCCCGATCTATCTTCTTCCTTCTTCCTTTTTATTTTTTTCCTTTTGTGGTCTTAATCCATTATTCTAAAAGCAGTTGATGCCAACCTTTTAAAATCCTTCACTTTTTTCTTTATATATATACACACACACACACACACATATACATATATATATAACAATTATTTTCATATTGGTTGAAATGAAAGATCTCAAAATTAAAATTTTCTCCCAATATCTAGTCAACATAAATCTTTCTTTACCATATTAATTTATTATAATTTTTGATTAATATTAATCTAACTTAATTACCTTAATTAAATCCATTTATGACGTAATTGTTTAGTTAGAGTTTACTATTAACTATTCTTGGATCAAAAATTTAACTGAATTGTCGGGATGTTACAGCGGCAGTACAGTCATGGCCGGATCGAGACGGAAGAAGGGAATGAAGAAAAAAGGGAAAAATGAAGGGGAGGGCTGTGAGTGAAGGAGAACCCGATTCTCCTTGAAATAAAGCAATATGAGTTTTTAATTTTCAACCTTTCCAAAACCACGTACTTTTGGGTAAGGGTAGGAAAAATCCAATTTAGATCCTTAACTCTTCCAATTTGAATTCCTAAGCCCCAATTCAAATATAATAAATCATATAATGCTATCTCTTTCCTTTACATTACTTCATTTCATTTTTATAACACTCACTTATTTTATATCTAATTTATTTTCGAGTCTAATTTGTTAAATTTATTTTAAATTTGAGTTTTCCAAATAAGGTTTTTTTGATAAATACGAAATAATTTTTATTATCTTATTAATTAATCTCTTCAAATTTTAGTTTAACTAATATTGATGACTATAAATTGGGCATCTCATGTAACATCTCAATTTATTTTATTAGAAACAAAAAAGTTTTTAACATCAATTAAGTTTGAAATTAAATAAATTAATAAATGAAAAATAAAAAATTAAATAAAAATGAGACATAGCCATTTATATATAATTTTGAGATGGGAAAAGAATGGATTTGATCAATTTTGAGAAGTGAAGGGAATAAAAATTAAATTTTCAATGTATTTCAATTTCCCTAGGGAATGAAATTTTCATAGGTAATTTAACGATGGAATCTTATTTCGGCTGGCAAATTACCTATGAAAATGCCATTTGTTAGGGAAATTACCTACAAAAATCTAATTTCGTAGGGAAATTATTAACGACATAACATTCCGTCGGTAATTTCCCTATGAAATTATATTTTTGTAGGTAATTTCCCTACAGAATCGTGTTTTTGTAGATAAATTACCAACGAAAACATTTTTCATCGGTAATTTACCTATGAAAACAATTTTCGTCAATAATTTACCTATGAAAATATGATTTCGTAGGAATTTACCTACAAAAAAAGGATTCTGTTGGTAAATTTCATGTGCAATTTTAGTTACAAAATATTGGCACCAATTTTATGACGATTTTTTCAATTCCATAGTTAATTTTTGTCGGTAAAGTTGGGTAGGAAAATTTCCCTCTATTATTTACGATGAATTTTTTATTCCATCGCAATATACATTTTTCACTACAATTTTCCTTACAGAAAGATTTTTTCCATCGGTAATTACCTATGAAATATTTTTTGTCGAGTAATTTTTCATCGGTATTTGAGAATTTTCTTGTAGTGTCATATGTCTCCTTCATAGCCTATCTGCCTCTAGGGACCTCTCCCTTAATATGAGTGCCCTACTCCCTAATTTGCATAAGTGACTCATCAACCACCTATAGGGTCACCTCAAATCTTTGGCCTATAGTAACTAAGTCAGCTCTGATACCCTGTACCTCTATTTGTATAGACTATATTGTCACTAGTAATCCCTGTAGGGACTGTACTGTTGTGAGTATTGACTACAATGTCTACTCTTGGTGTCTGATAACCTCTTCTATCTCTATAAACCTGCCAGAGAGGTCACCAAGTGAAGGAACTGAAGATGAATGTGCTGGTGGTGGTACAACAGACATTGATGCCTCTAACTATACTGGTGGTGGTGGATTAATCAATGTAGAGGCTCCTAGATGTCCAAATGGTGGAGGAGCTATAGATGTGGATGCTTTCGAATGCTCATAGGGAGAAAACCTCCCCATCCTCATAGCCAATGACTGCTGGTATCTGATAAGCAATTGAGCACCTCTAACACTTAAGCACTATAGCAATAACGTAATACATATGCAATACTAATTACAGTTTATACTTATATAGAAACATATACACAAATACAAGTGTATGCATAATTAATCTGTACCTATAGAATTTCTATACCTCCAATATACACATATACATGCCATGTCTATTATCATCCTTATCTTCAATTATCCATGAAGCATTGGCTACTTTAATTTTCCATCTTCTTAACCTGCATGCAGTCATACAACTACACGCAGAGCATTAAAAATTCACAGTGGTAGAATACATATCCCAGACTTTCCAATTCTAATCACATGCATGCATACACAAGCTTATTTGTATCTCATAATATATCGTCATTAGTTCTCATATATGGACTATTCATATGTATGATCACTATTCTTATGTATGGTTATTAATCACGTATACTATTACTATTCATGTATATAAAAACTTCTGCAATTCATAAACCGACATTCCATTAATTCACAATTTACCTTTCGTTTTCCAAATGTTACTATATTGGCTATTTCTGAAATAATATTTATTACACTTTTAATTACACTTATGGACAATTCTATATCAGAATTTGCATTTCTAGTCCTCTCTTTACTATTATTCATGACCAATTACAATGTGCTCTCTAAAATTGTACATTTGCTAATTTACCTTATATTTTCATTATTTATCCTTATATCTCATTTTCTCTATCTTTTACACTTAATACATACTATAACATGTAAAATTTTGATTTAGTCCTTACTTTTTTATTTAAGTGCAAGAATTACAATTTTGGTCCCTATTCCACCATATAATAGGGTTCACTTATACTTTCATCTTCCAGTTAACATTTCATTTGCTAGATTTCAATTTGGTCCTTGCACTTTCACTAAATTATGATAGGGCTCTCTTTTATTACTTCTCTACACTAATGCTACTACTAATCTTAACTTTTACACTTAATTTCTTAATTGACATACGATCTATCATTTAATCTCAAATATATTATTTTCATGGTAAATTACATGTTGATCCCTATTGAACCATTAACTTACGTATTAAACCATTCATTTTCCTATTTTATCATTTTTATCCTTTAAATTCATCCTTTAGTGTTATTGCCATTTTTATGCTTAAATACCAATCCCTTTCATTCTTTACAAATAAGTTCACTTGTGTTTTCTTTCCACTTGGAAATTAACTTTTATACTTTTTATTCATTATACAATCATTTAAATATTCAAACCTTCATTCATTCATTCAATCATTTAAACAATTATTCCTTGGGTATTGTTCACGTGCATTACTGTTCATTTATACGACACTATTCATGTATACGGTAATTTTAGTATTTTTTACCCTTAAGGCTTAGTCATTAACACAATTATCATTTAAACCCTTGAATCTTTTTAATTCTTTTCTATTAAGTCCTTAACTCTTAATCTATTACAAAATTTCCATTCCTTATACACTTTAATTATAAATTTGCCACTATATCACTTATTTTCACTCAAAACTCATTATTTAGCATACAAATTGCCAATTAATCCTTATTTTATCATTTTTATGTAAAATTACATTTTTATCCTCCGAAATTACAAAAGTTTCATTTTAAATCACTTATTCATTTCTTTATCATTTTTACTTGTTCATTTACGATTTGATCGTTTTTACCCACTAAAGCTATTATTTGGGTAAATTACCATTTTGACCATAAACTTTCACTTTTTTTCATGTAGGTCATTTTCAACTTTAATTCTCATTTTCACTTCATCTTTTACACTTTTCACTCATTTTTATCATTATGCCCCTAGTACAATCCTGGCAAAAATCTTCAGACTAGATATACGGGACATAGACCCCATAGGCCCATAGTAGACAGTAGGGGATGACCCCAAAGGACCAATCCATCTCAGATCAGATTAAAATAGATAGTCAGACAAAAACTAAGGGAGATCATTATGATCCTACCATAGTAAAGTAAGTTTCCTTGACTTGCACCGTGGTATGGGTGTCCCTAAGGCTAACTAAACATATCCTGAACTAGATCAATTACTAGACTACTACAAAGGGCAATTGGTATCTATCATTTTATTCATTCCTTTAACACATGTCCAACATCATTGTACCATTATCATTTCATAACCATACATTAACATTTTAGGATTCTTTATGATCTATATTCACTTGGATATCAATCATAACACACGATATCCTCAAATTTCTGCATATATATATTGGTTTACATAGTCACCTGTCATTTCATATCATATTCACAAATATATCATTTACATTTAAGCTTATCACTTCACATCATTTCTTATCATCTTTTTTAGTAATTTACTAAAATGCCCCCTCAGTGTATTTTATTTAAAATTTTGCCACTGGATATATGTTTTACAATATAAATTCAATATCTATTTGTATAATTATAGTTTAGTCCTCAATCTTCTTGTTATTCATACATTCCATTTTTTTAAACTTGATTAATCTTTTATGTTACCCAATTTACTTTTATTTCCTTAAATTTTTCAATTTCTTCTTTTTTTAATTTCTAATCGGTTAAAATAGAACTTTCACATTTAAATTTATTCTTGTCTTTCATTTTATCACTACACTTTCCCACTATATCAATTAACATTTTCATTCTTTCACTTACTTTTTCATCTCAATATACTAATTGCTTAACTTTTTCATTACTTATGCACATTTTATGAATTATCTCATTATAATTCATCATTTCCACTTATTACATGAATTATTTCATCATAATTCAATATTTTCACTTTAAACATAATACAATTTCACTCTCTAAAGTATTCATATAATTTCCATAAATTCTAAATGAATTCATGGACTCTTCTTTTCATCTCTAGGATCATTTTATGGCATTAAACATCATAAATTCACAAAATATACCGTAGTACTCTACTTAGCCATCTCAAGTCCTTCACCTTAAAGTTATTTTCTTCTATTTTTAATCATTCAAAATACCATTTTCAACCTCCTCTCACATTTCTAATACATTAATTTCACTTAAATATGAAATATACACACAATTTCACAACTTACATAACCCAATATCCATATAAAACTCATGGAAATTAAGGGATATTGTATCCACTTACCTTAGATTCACTTCCTCTACACTTTAATCTTCTTCTCCTTAGATTTACTCCATCAATCATCATTATTTCCTTTAAAAATCCTAGGTGGCCAAATATGTAAAGGTATAAAACCATCATTTTCTTTTCTCCAAAATTAAATATAACATCACAAATGAGCTCTACATACCTTAATTTATATATATAAACCTTTAAATGAAATTATAGAGCTTGATTTCTCATACCTCATTTTTTATACATAACTTGACAAATCTTATTTTTTCACTTCAATCACTCCAAATTAAGCTTAGATATAGTCATCATATGAAAGAAAACCCTTGATAGAGTGAAATTTGGTGGAAGATTTAGAGAACGAAAACAAAGAAATTCTTAAAACATGGAATGGCCAATTTGGCCAACAAGGAGAAACGGGAGAGAGGGAGAAGTTGGGTGATTTTTCCAGAAATTTTAGATTTTTTTTGCTCTTTATAAGGCCAATTTGGGCTGGGCTTGGTTCAACCAAAGGGATTGGGCCTAATTAAGCCCATTTTGATTTTTTTAAGCCCATAATGCACTCTAAATTATTTCTCTCTCTTAAGAAGGTCAAATTCATTCAAAATCAATTCCATAATTCTTAAAATAATAAATTAAACCTTCATGAAAAATTTTAGCTCAATCAAAGCCCATTTCTGATCTGGTTCACTCAAATTGGTCCGATTAACCAATTTTTTGGTGTTACCGTAAAACCACTTTATCACTATCAAAAAATTTTAAATACTAACTAGAGCCCAACTGGATCTTCCTAAAATTTTAAAAAATCATTTGCTATTTTTAAAGCCTCGATCAAACCCACAGTCAACCAGTTAATATTTAAACCAAAATCATTATTTTTCATTTACTTCCTCAGTCCAATCCTTCATAAAATTACTTCCATAATCCTCAAATATATTAATTAGGCTCTACGAAGTAAGTCCAATCCTATTCCATAAAACACATAGAAGTAAGTTGGTTAAAATGATAAAACACTATAAATATAACAACTAAACAACTCGAAATATAAAATAAATTGTAATCATGGTAATTAAATTTAAAGTATAAAATCACCTTAAACATTCTCATATCTACACAAACCATTAAAAATAAATTAAGAGTAAGAATATCAAAGGAGAAATTGAGTAAGAGATCACAATAGAATTTAAAAAATATAAATACAAAACTGCAACAATACATATAGAAAAAAAAACATATATTAATTTAGTTAATTAAAATTATATATCACTCAAGATTTATGCTAAAATATATCCACAAAGTAGCAATTGAAAGCAATTTAGCTGATGACATGTATTTATAGGTTGATAGGAAATAATTAAATAGAATATAAGTCTATATACACTAAAAGACAATTATGCTTAGACCTATTAACCGATTTGGATCGAATGGGTTCGAATTTGGGTCATTTTGAGTCAATTTTTTTTTATTTCAAATGTTTCAGGTCGAGTCACTTATTTTTTAGTTCACAGTCAGAACTAAAAATCAGACCAAAACTGAAAATTGAACCATAAGCAATTCAATTTTTTATTTAATCAATATAGTATTGAAATATAAATTTAATTATACTGGTTTTGTCCCAATATCTAAAAACTGTTAAAACAGAACTATAGTAAAATTATGTTTTTTTGTACATTTTTATATTTTTATGTATATAAGAACCTTATATTTTATTTCTTTTTGTTTCTACTTACATATTTCCTCTCTCACACTCTCTCTCAATCAATAGAAGGATAAATAAATTAAACTAAATTTTGGCATGTTAACTAGAATATAAGGACTTACTAAAGAAAGGGGAGAGATGTCTCTTTATAACACCTCTTATCCAAACAATTGAGACTTTGATAAAAAAAAACACTATATTTTGTGCTACTAAACACTTAAAAGCCAAATTACAAAATTTCCTTTTAATTGAAATGCATTGTTAGAGTACAAAACTTAAACTATTTCATCTAAATGTTTAGGGATAATCATGAATGGCAACTATGTTTTTATGTAGTTTTAGGTTTGTTTTGTAGCATTATTATTACTAATTTGCTTATATTTTTTTAAAAGTTTTAATGTTTTCAATTTTGAGTGATTAAGTTTGATTTTTGGTTGTTTTGTAGGTTCCTCTATTAAAAGAAGTTCAACCAACCCGGCAGGACCAGAAGGCATCCCACCAGGTTCTTTAGTGTTTTTCTCATTTCATTCTAGTAGCTTAGAACTCAGCAAGGACAAAAACATTCCCATCGGGTACCTTTAAAGATGCATTCCAAAAGTCAAAAACTCAATAGGACCAAAGGAGAACCCCATTGGGTCACTCAACTACCTAGGCAACAGTAATTAACTCGATAAGTCTACAAAGGCATCCCCACCTGGTTCTTTTAGTAGCAAACATGATTTAAGAAATTTTTTAATAGTTTAAGAGTTTGGATGGTGGCTGAACTTCTAGAAAATTAGGTTTTTAAGTGTATTTAATTAAATTCTCCTAATTTAGGCAGTTATCATCTTAGAATAGACCTAGATTTATTCTTCTAAACTTTAATTTATAAGTAGGAGCTTTGTTCTTTTAGGGTTTTCAATCTTGTTTTCTCTACTGTTCCTGAAGAGTAAAAGATCAAGTTTGAAGCTTTTATGAGTACAGTATTTAATTTTCCCATTCTTTCATTTGTTTTGATCATGAATAGTAAGTAGTTCTTTACTTTTGCTGAGGGAAACTTAAACCCTCATCCTTTTATTGTAATGACTCATATTTAAGCTCAATTTCAATATATTAAACATATGGTTAAATGTTAATTTATGTTGTGATCGATGATATGCATGTTCTTGATCTACTTATGTTAATTAAATGTTGTGTTTTGAAAATTAAGAAAAGAGTTTATTGATCATGAGTTTATTAGACTTAAGAAATTAAATTAATAATAAGCAGAAGTTAAGTGTTTTCAAAGAGGATTTAACTAAAGTTTAAGAGTTTAAAAAACAAACTCATATGCTAGGTATTTGATCGTTCTTAATCAGGGGGTTCAATATTCTAGAATGATATTCTAAATAAGATTTCTATCTTAATTTTGTTTTCCACAACAACTTGTATTATTTTAGAATCACGTTATTATCAATAAGAGGTAAGCTAGATAGTCCCATAGCATAAGTGTTTTAGTCATTGATTTTTATTATCACTTTAATTTTGCTTTGTGTTTAATTAATTTTTAGTTCACTTTTAGTTTTTAATTTGCTTAATTGTTTAATTTAGCTTAGTTTAACCTATTATTACCTTTGAAAACTTGGGAAATTCTTTCACACATCATTTATTCCAAAATTTGAGATACATTATCTCTTAGGTACGATATTTAAGGGTCTTAATCTAATTTTCCTATATTACTAGCCGACCTAGTACACTTGCTAGACACCAATGAATTTTTTGGTGCCGTTACTAAGGATTGGCATTTATTTTAGATTTTGTAGTGAATTTTGTGTGCTACTCTTCTTTTTATTCTTTATTTTGTTTATTTATTTATTCTTATATTCTTTTCAGATGTCAATAGTGCAAGGAAAGAGAAGACCCAAATTACCCATTGACCTTATGATTGAGAGGACGTTACATAAAATGAGGCAACAATAAAAGGAAAACATGAATCTATAGGATATTCCATGAGATTACCTACCTTTTAATGATCAATCACCGCTATTAAGAGGGCAAGTTATTTAGAATCAAATACAACACAACCCAAATCAAGTCTAAGGGAATAGGATGAGACTAAGGACTATTAGGGACTATGTTACTCTTAGGTAGAATGAGGAGCATAGAATTATCGTGCTGCCTCAAAATAATCATTTTGAGTTGAAACCAGCCACCATTATAATGGTATAGAAGAATTATTTCTTGGGATCAAAAATTAAGGACCCAGCTCAGCATTTAGATATTTTCCTAGAGATAAGTGATACAGTTCAAGTTCCAAATATGTCGATGGATGCTATCTGACTAAAGTTATTCCCATTTGCACTCATTGATAAGGCACAAGTTTGGTTGCAAATGTTACCAAGCCAGTCTATAAGGTCCTACGAGCATATGCAAAAAAAAAGGTTGTAGTGAGATTCTTCCCACCAACTAAGATGGCTACTATTAGCAATAACATTTATAATTTCCAACGGCTATATGAAGAACCATTTCATAAGGCTTAGGAAAGGTTTATGAGACTTTTGAAGAGTTGCCTTCACTATGAAATTGCTATGCATTAGCTGATGTCTACTTTTTATGCTGGTGTCAAACAACTAGCACAATCTCTCCTAGATGCAGCCTCGAATGGAAGTTTCATGAACAAGATATCGAAGGAAGCTTTTCTCCTCTTAGATGAGATGGCCACTAATAAAGCTCATTGGGCCAATATAAGAACTATGCAGAAAAAGCAGAGAGCGCACAGTGTAAATGAGGTGGCAATGTTGAGGGCTCAAATGGTGTTGTTGAAAAAGGAATTAAGCATACTAAAGGTGAAAAATGTATCATCCCTATCTCAAGGATGTGATACTTATGAAGGCAGATATGCCATGCTAGAAAATAAGGTTGGGATGATGGAAGTCAAAAGATTAAATATGTTAATGTTGTAAACCCATATAGTAATACCTATAATCTTGGATGGAGGAACTATCCCAACTTCTCTTGGAGAGAGGGGAATCATACATCCACTTCTAACACTCAACCTAGAACCCCCTTCAACCAAAATACAGCCCACCATACCAACAACCACCAAGCCTATCAAACACTAGTCCCAACACACTTTCCATCAACCTACCAAGCTCCACACTAAAACCAACCTCCACCTTACTAACCACCTGGATTTTAGCCAAGGTCCTAACCTCCATAAGAGAGAAAACCTAGTCTATAAGAGATGTTTTCCAATTTTATGACCACTTAGTCCACATTTATGGCAATTTAAAATGCTAGATAAAAATCTCAAGATGTGTGGTTGAGGAATCAAGATTCATCAATCAAAAATTTGGAAATTCAAGTTGGACAACTTACTAATTCACTCTCCAACAAAAGCCATGGTACATTTCCATCCAATGTGAACAACAATCCAATGAATGAGGTAAAATCTATCATTTTGAGGAATGAAAATGAGGTAAAAGAAGCTGAAATAGGTGAATTTTCTCCAAAAGTGGTGGAGCCGATGACGGACGTAAGTATTTCTGAACCTAGTATTGCTAGTGATGTACTAAAAGCAATTGACAAAGGTAAAGGTGTGGAAAATTTGGTGTGACTAATATTGATGAATCTAAGTTACCTTACCCTTCTCTAGCTAGAAAAGATAAGCAAAATGAATAATTAGCTAGATTTTTTGACATGTTTAAAAAGTTGCATGTAAATTTACCTTTCACTGAAGCTTTATTACGCATACCAAAAAATGCAAAATTTATGAAAGAGCTTTATTCAAAGAAGAAAAAGCTAAATGGTATGGGTACAGTGCAATTATCCAAGAACTGTAGTGCAATCTTGATGAATAAAATTCCTGAAAAACTAAAAGATCCAGGTAGTTTCACTTTGCTATGTGAACTAGAAGGGAATTTTATTGGTTATACTTTTTGTAATTTGGGTGCTAGTATAAGTTTGAGGCCTTATTTCATTTGCAAGAAAATGGATTTGGGAGATATTAAGGAAACTCGAATTACACTACAATTGGCAGATAGGTATACGAAGAGACCCAAGGGAATAATTGAGAATCTTTTAGTTAAAGTTGGAAACTTTATTTTCCCAATAGATTTTTTTTGTGATGGATATGGAGGAAGATAGAAAAGTGACATTGATTATTGAATGACCATTCTTGAATACTGTAAAGGCTTTAATAGATATTTATGGACAAACGGTTACATTAAGATTTAATGATGAGGAGATGTTGTTTAATGTCAACAAGGTGATGTAACATCCCTCATTTGACTTTAAAGAATCCATTTGTTTAGTTAATGATATTCAAGAATGTGTGGAGGAAACTCAAGAAGAGATCATTTTGGAAGATGCAATTTAAAACTATTTAATACACTCTAAGGACAAAGATAGTATAAATGAGAAGGAGATGGAGCTAGTGAATGAGCTAGACGAAGAGTATGAGAATAAGGGAGTAAAGGAGGAAGGTTATTCCCCTCCTAAGGAAGAAAAGAATTATAAAATCAAAAATTTACCATCTCATTTGAAATATGTGTTTTTAGAGAAAAATTCAAAACCTATAATTATTTCTTCTCATTTGATAAGTTCAGAGAAAGAGATTCTTATTGCAATGTTAAGGAAGAACAAAGGAGCCATTAGTTAGGAAACTTCAGACCTTAAAGGAATTAGTCTCAATTTTTGTACACACTGGATTCCTATAAAGAGTAATTTTAAGCATGTGGTGCAGCCCCAACGTCGACTGAACCCAGCTATGCAAGAGGTTGTGAAGAATGAGGTATTTAAATTGCTTAATACAAATATTATTCATTTTATTTCTGATAGTAGTTCGGTTAGTCCAGTTCAATGTGTGGCTAAAAAAGAAGGGATGATTGGAGTGACTAATGAAAACAATGAACTCATTCCAACACATACAGTTACAGATTGGAAAGTGTGTATTGACTATAAGAGATTGAATAATGCCACTAGGAAAGACCATTTTTCTTTTTCTTTTATTGACCAAATACTAGAAATGTTGGCAGGAAATAGGTTTTATTTTTTTCTAGATGGTTATTCGAGTTACATGCAAATACCCATAGCCCATAAGGATCCAAAAAAAAACCACTTTTACATGTCCATATGGTACCTTTACTTATAGACGAATGCCTTTTGGTCTTTGTAATGCACTAGCTACATTTCAAAGGCATATGATGGTAATACCTATAAGCGTGATGAGATGCCATTAAATAATGTTTTAGAGATAGAAATTTTTAATGTTTAGGGGATCAACTTTATGGGACCTTTTCCAAACTCTTTCGAATTTGAGTACATTCTAGTAGCTATTAATTATGTTAGCAAATGGGTAGGGGCTATATCTACTAGGACATATGATGCACAAGTAGTGCTTGAATTCCTTAGAAGGAATATTTTTACTCGATTTAGGGCACCAAAGGCTATAATTAGCGATGGGAGCAAGCATTTTATCAACAATCAATTTAAAACTTTGCTTAAAAATTTTAATGTTAAGCATAAGATCACAACCTCATACCATCCCGAAGCTAATGGGTAAGTAGAGGTGTCGAATAGGGAATTGAAATCAATCCTAGAAAAGACAATTAATAATTATAGGAACGATTGGTCTCAAAAGTTAGATGAGGCTCTTTGGGCCTATAAAACTGCATTTAAGACCCCGTTTAGACTTATTTTTGGAAAAGCGTGTCATTTACCTGTTTAATTAAAGCATAAAGCATATTAGGCTACCAAGTTTCTTAATTTTGATTTAAGATGTGCAGGTGAGAAGAAATGTCTATAGCTCAATGAACTCGAGGAATTTTGACTCTAGTTATATGAAAACACTACCTTGTATAAGGAAAGGACGAAACATTGGCATGAAAAGAATTTTTTCCAAAAAGAGTTTGTTTTAAGAATGTTAGTACTGCTCTATAACAACAGGCTGAGGTCATTCGCAGCTAAATTGAAGTCCAGATGGCCTTGCACCATATGAAGTGGTTGCAAGTAATGAGTTTAGTGTGGTTACTATGAAAAGTTCGAAGAATGGCCATGAGAATAAGGTAAAAGGGCATCAATTGAAGCCATATATTAAATCCCAGGTTGAGGTTGTTGAGGTAACCTTAACTCTTCTTGATAAGTAAGGTTGTTTCGAAATTCTAGTTGAAGACTTTATAAACTCAAAACTACATTTTCTAACATTTCTTTGCTTTTGATTTTTTTTAATTATTTTGTTAACGTTTTGTGTTCTTTTATTACTTTTTTGTATGTTTTGTAATTCATGAACCTATGGTGGTGTTTTAATTAATGGTTGATTGGAGTGGAAAATCTAAGCTCAAAAATTCAAGTATGGCTCCTTCCCATATTCTCTGTGGTTGTTTTGGCAATTTGGTGAGTAATAGCTCAAGGTGTTGCCTTCATGTGGAATAACCCAATTTTTAGCCTAAAAGAAGCTATTTTTGTTGAGTTGGTGCTTATTGATTTTAATTGATTTGGAATTTTATTCTAGATTTGATTAAAGCATTTAACTGATTTTTGGGGTGTCAATTAAGGAGAAAATAAATTCAGTTGAGCAAACAGGTAGTTTTGAAAAATAAAAGGGAAATTGGTAGTTTTGGAAAAATCAACCTCGGTGGGACCACAAACATTCCTACAGAGTTCTTGTTTACGTGCAAACAATATCAAGAAACTCGACGGGACCAAAAACATCCCCATCGGGTCCTTTAAGTGCAATAAATTTAAAACCCAATGGTCCTGTCAGGTTCCCCAATTATCCAGTCGGGTTCTCTTACTTTCCCACCAAGCCTTTTGTTTTAAATGATCTTTTTTTTCTTTAACTCCCCTATTGCTCTCACACTTCATTCTTCAGTTTCCCCTCTTCCATTTCCCCTACGCTCTTCTTCTTCTCTTCAACAAATCAATAACACCTAAGTAAATTCCTCTCCCTAATTTTAATTTCAAGTTCATATATGTTTTATTTTCTTGATTTTGCTATTTTATTAGGGTTTTCTTCTTCTTTTGTTTATATTGCCTATCGATAACTTAAATTATAACTATATTATTAGTATGTTTTAGTGTGTTTAATATGGTGTGTTAGTGTTAATTTGTTTAATTTCTTAATTTTTGTATTTGTGGACTTAATTGTAAGTTTAGGTGTTTTTAGGGACTTAATTGAAGAAAGAAGAAAATTTCATGCAAAAGAATGAATTGCTTGACTTAAGTATTTTGAAGAGATAAAAATTCGTGGAGTCCAGAATCATTCTCCTCTATTGAGGGGAATTTCCCCTCTACAGAGGAGAATTTAAAGAGACAGATGAAAAGACCCACCTCAATAGAGGGAAATTCTCAACCGAGGGAAACTTGACAAAAAAGATTACAAAGGCCTTTTCCTCGATAGAGGGACTTTTCCCCCTACCGAGGAAGCCCAAAAGACAAAGTAACAATAAAATCTCCTCGATTGAGGGATTTTTTCCTCTATCGAGCCAAAAAACTTTAATTACTATCAAATTATGATTTTGTTTGGAATAGGAAGTTCAATTTCAGTAGGATTTTTTCTCTTTGAGGGTTTTAAGCAAACAAAAAATACCAATATAAAGGAGAGCACGAATTTTGAAGAAAAGGAGTTAGTTTTTAAAGTAATTTAGACCTAGTTTTGAAGAGAACAAGAACCTAGGGTTTCAAGGCTACAATTAGATGTTCTGAAAAGACTGAAAAGACTTCAAGGGAAGCTAACAACTCCATGTGCATTGTAATCTTTTACTTTAGTTTTTCAATGTTTTTTAATATAAATAAAGAGTAGTTTTCTTTACTATTGATATGGGAAACTTGAACCCTCATATTTTTACTGTAATGACTTTGGTTTGTGCCTAATTTTTAATGCCAGTGTGTTGTTTCTTAGTTCTTGAACTGATTCTTATTTTGAGTTGTGTTGAGTTGATTATTAATGTATTGAATAAATGGTTAGTGATCAATTTCATCCATAACTCATGATATGCATGTTTTTGGTTAAATTTACTTAAGTCAATGCATGATTATGTTCTAAGAATTGAGGTAATTATGTATTGGTAAGGAGTATAATTAAGACTAAAAAAGTTGAATTAAGAATAGGCTAGATTTGGATCTATCAAAAATGGTCTAATAAAAGTTTAAGATTTTATAAACCAGATCTTTATGCTAAGTATCAAATTCTTCCTAATTAGAACGATATTCTGAATAAGATATCTAACTTTACACTGGTTTTTGATAATCACTTGTGTTATTTTTAATCAAGTCATTGCATTAGAAGTTGAGGTGGATAGTTCCTTTAGTAGAAGTGTTTTTAATATTGAATTTTACCATTTTTTACAATCTTGTTTTGTTCTTAGTTTTACAGTTTATTGTTTTACTTTCATTACTTAGTTGTTTAGTCACTATTTATTTTTGCTTAGTTAATTAATCATCACTATAACCTCAGGAATTCTTTTACATATTGCTCACTTACAAATCTGAAATACATAATTTATATAGTCCCTAGGGTTCTATATTTCAAGGTGTTAATCTTATTTTCCTATATTACTTAACTGATCTAGTACACTTGTGAGACATCGGTAACCTATAGTTTTTAAGGTTGTTATGGGTTAGGATTGTGCTTTAAATGAATGTAATGTTATGTTAAGAGTTGTTATTTACAGTGTTTATCGTAATTAGATTTACTTCATTTCACTTGTGGCATGTAAATGGCTTGGATTACTTGTAATTTAGCTCATATGTTTTTGTACCCATAAGGTGTTTGATGAAATGCCATAATGAGCAATTTGAATTCTTTTGCCCCATTTTATTCCAACAATCCAACACCAATTACTCTTAGATTTTAGGAACGACTCATACAAATTTGTTTAGATTTGTTTACATGAATTATTTATATGCAATTTTCATTTAGGCATTTTGTTGTACTTTGACTTTCCTTATAGGATACTATTGCACATTTTAGAGTTTTCCTTCACATTTAAGGTCTTATTGCTTGTTGGATGCTTTAATTGAGTTGTCAAATACCAAGAAGTATGACACACACCTTGCTTAAATATGTTACCCTCTTAAGTGACTTCTTTCCTTTAATTTTTCTTTGTGATTGATCTTTACTTGTCAATTACATCCTCAATGTTACTTCATAACCTCAACCTTCAATTCATTTTGTTTTAATGCTACATGAAGTGGCTTTAACTTGTGTGATGTGCTTTGATTAGTTAGTTATGCTTTATATTGGCATTTATTTGTTATCTTGGTTTTGTACAATGGCTCCAAAGTGTACTTACACAAACGATGCATCCAGTTCTTTAGGCATTCACATGCCTTCATATTTTGACGATGAGTATGCCATACTGTATGAGTATTTTATAGGGGTCTAATATGTGAAGCCCGTCTGCTATAATGAATTTTTCTTAGGTACTGTCATAGGCAATATGCAAGAAGAAATAAATCAGTTGATTGAAAACACTAGGTGGTAGGAGTTTGTGAAAAAGAACGAGGAAGTGCACCTAACAATCACTAGGGATTTCTTAACCACTTTCAGTTGTCATTTAAAGATAAACATGATGAGGATAGGACTGTCTATTTCTAGATAGGGAGAAAGAAATATATGATGACATTTAAGGACTTTACAAACCACTTTAGCTTTCCCATTGATGGAGTTCAAGGTTTGCCAAATTCCACCCCAAGGTAAAATTAGGAGCTAATCAGCGATGATATTGAGCCCACCTTCTACGTAGCTAAGGATACCAAGGCTCATCATCTCAAGAGTCATGCCTTGCGTATCTTTCACTAATTTTTAGCATTGGCTTTCTTTGGGCACACTGGAGGCCCTAGGACTACAAATGCATAGGAAGTCTTTATCCTCGAATGTATGGTTGAATGAATCCGATTAAATGCTGCATACCTTTTATGGAGGAAGATTGAGGATTTACAAAGGAAACCTAGTTAAGTAAAAAAATCCCTATGGATGGCATGGTAATAGTTCTAGAATAGGTAGTCTGTCACCTTAATGTTGGCCCTTCTCTCGGTCCAGTAGTGTATATGGACCATAAACTGCTCAAAAATATGAAGATCTTATCTGATGAGCCTCAACGACATTGGACCATACATGAAGAATATCTTCGCCTAGTCATTAACGGTTACTCACGATTGCCATATGCTTTACCTATAAATTATTCTGATAAAGATGATGAGGATTAGGTGCAAAATGCTAATGCTAATGAGGAGGATGTCGCTACTGCTCTAGAACCGAAGATACATACTAACCTTCAGATGGTAGATTTTATGAATAGCTTTAATGCTCCCTTATACATTCAAGTTGATCAAATAGATAAGTTGCAGCATAGTATAGAGGCTATATGCTTGCATTAGGAACATTTCTTTCATCATTTTTGGGAGCACTTCCCACCACCGCCAGCATCTTTTCTACCACTATAGTGACTAATGATTTTGTTACCTTACTAAGGATAGCAAGGAATTTTGGAAGATGGTAGACCTTATTTAAGCTCAATTTTGCCTTAAAATTCAGGAAGTATTTCAACAATCTCAACCCCTTCATGTTTTATGTTTTTATTTTGTTGTTTTGTTTTTTATTTCAGTTGTTTTATTTGTAGTTAATTGTAGAACTTAATTTTAGTTAACTTTGTATTTCCTATTTTAAGTAGTCATGCTTTTATATTTTATTCTAGTGTCTTTGTTTATTTTTTCTTTTCAATTTTAGTTTATGTAGTTAGTTTATAATTGTGTTGGTGGCATAGGTGTGGTTCGGTTATCTTTTAACTTGCATTTAGTTTAGTTTGTCCTATTTTATTCTTAAATGTGAACTTTTTGAAATTTAGCTTAGAATTTTTTAATGTTTAGAATCTTGTTTAGCAGTAAGACAACCTTGTTGCTTAATGGAATTCCAGCTAAGTTAGGGTTCAACTTGAAAATATTTGTTAGTTTCAAAACCTTAAACATTAAGACCAATTTTTAAATGAAAAGAAAAAACCAGTGCTTGAAGGTAGTTGAGTCAAGAATTTTAGAGTGCTAGAACCTTCCTCATCACCCTTCGAAGCATTAAAAAAAAACTCGAACAAGTTTAAATTTAGGCAACTCTTATGGTTTAGCCACTTTTAAAAGACTTTTTATCTACCTTTGTGCATTTTATCCCTTATTAATCATTTTGAGCCATGTGAGGCATGCATAAAGCCTTTATCTCCCCTTCTAAGAATTGGCCATTCTAGGATCGGGAATGATTATTTTTTCATAGGTACTCAAGAGAGTGTAGCTTTTAAAGGGTTTGATTGGGATGATATTAAAGGATGTTTTTAAGGTTAGGAATGTAATAACATTTTTGAAGAGTGAAATTGGGAATACCCTTCTTTTTAGTGATGCTAAAAATTAAGCTAGCAAAAGTTTGTTATTTCTTAAAAAAAATAGAAGGGAAAAGAAAAGAAAAGAAAAAGAAAGAAAGAAAGAAAGTCCAAATCAATAAGCTAGCAATTTATAGCAAATTTTTAAGTGTGGGGTATTTGCAAGAGAGAGAAAGGTTTTGAGCTCCCAAATTTGGTTGAGTTTGTGAAAAATCAAAGGAAATTTTAAGTAACATTTCTTATTAGTGCTTTGATGTGTTGCATTCCTATATAATTAAGAGTTGATGATCTGGGTAACATTAGTTGGGTGAAGTCAATCTACAGGAAAGTGGGGTTTGTACAATCAGAGGGTGGCTATTCTTTTTGTTTACCTTTAACCATTCTTTGATTAGCCTTTACCATGACCTTATTACAACCTTAATGAAGTCCTAATGATTTTATTTTGTTTCGAGTTTTTTACCGGAGATGACCTTAAAGTTTCGGTGCTAAGGGAGACGCCTATAGCATTTCTAGAGTTTCAAGTGTGAAACCGTATATGCATTTCAATGTACATTAATTATATAGCTTGGTTACTAGATTGCACTGGTGTTTTGTTTTTGAAAGTACTTAAAATGTTTTGGTTTTGCACATACACATGGAAATTTACTTATATTCTCTTGTTTGAATCTAGTTAAGTTGGGATGTCATTGAGTGCTGCTATTAATGGTTGATTGTGATTTTGAATTGCATAATTCTTAGTTTAGAGTTTGATTATTTTTGGAATGTGGTCTGTTCAAATTTAGTCGAGGGCGAACAAAAGCTAAGTGTGGGTATTTGACATTCTTGAATGGCAACAATCTTTTTAGGTTTGTTTTGTAGTATTATTATTGCTAATTTGCCTTTTTTTGTTTAAATTTTTAGTGTTTTGAGTTTTAAGTGATTGAGTTTAATTTTTTGTTGTTTATAGGTTTCTCTATTAAAATAAGATCTATCAACCTAGCAGGACCAAAAGGTATCCCCACTAGGTTCTTTAGTACTTTTCTCATTTCATTCTAGTAGCTTAGAACTCATCAGGGACAAAAACATTCCCACCAGGTTCCTCTAAAGAACCATTCCAAAAGTTAAGAACCTAGCAGGACTAAGGGAGAGTCCCACCAGGTCACTTAACTACCCAGGCAGTAGCAATCAACCTAGTAAGACCACAAAGCCATCACCACCGGGTTCCTTTAGCAACAAACACAACTTAAAAAGCTTTTTTACAATTTAAGAGTTTGGGTGACGGCTGGACTTCTAGAAAATTAGGTTTTTAAGTGTATTTAAGTTAGATTCTCCTAATTTAGGCAGTTATCATCTTAGAATAGACCTAACTTTATTCTTCTGAACTTCAATTTGTAAGTAGGAGCTCTATTCTTTTAGGGTTTTCAAGCTTGTTTCCTTTATTGTTCCTGAAGAGTAAAAGATCAAGTCTAAATCTTTTATGAGTATAGTATTTAATTTTTTCATTCTTTCATTCGTTTTGATCATGAACAGTGAGTAGTCCTCTACTTTTGCTAAAGGAAACTTGAACCCTCATCCTTTTATTGTAATGACTCGTATTTAAGCTTAATTTCAATATAAGTTTGTTATTTCTTAATTCATTTGCCTAACTTTATCTTTGATTACGATTTGATTTATATTAAATGTATCGAACAAATGGTTGAATGTTAATTTAAGTTGTGATCGATGATATGGATGTTCTTTATCTACTTTACTTATGTTAATTGACTGTTGTGTTTTGAAAATTGAGACAAGAGTTTATTGATCATGAGTTTATTAGACTTAAGAAATTGAATTAAGAATAAGCAGAAGTTAAGTGTTTCAAAATAGGATTTAACTAAAGTTTAGGAGTTTAAAAACTAGACTCGTAGGCTAGGTAATTGATCATTCTTAATTAGGGGATCCAACATTCTATAATGATATTTTGAATAAGATTTCTGTCTTAATTTGGTTTTCCATAACAACTTGTATTATTTTAGAATCGAGTTATTATCAGTAAGAGTTGAGGTGGATAGTCCCTTAGTAAAATTATTTTAGTCATTGATTTTTATTATTACTTAAATTTTACTTTGTGTTTAATTAATTTTAGTTCGGTCTTAGTTTTTAAGTTGCTTTATTATTTAATTTAGCTTAGTTTAACCTATAATTACCTTTGAAAACTTGGAAAATTATTTCACACATCATTTATTTCAAAATCTGAAATACACAATCTCTTGGGTACGATATTTAAGGATTTTAATATTAATCCCTATATTACTAGGTCATCTAGTATACTTGCTAGACACCGATCATTTAGCAATGTCCTATTTTTTGTTTTATTTTTTTATTCACATCTTTTAATTTGGGTGATCAAGATATATCTAAATATTATTAAATCAAATGGCCAAAATTGAATCCTGCACAAAAATATTTACATACACCTAAGCTAAGGGTTAAGATTAATTTGATTACCAAAGGCCACTATTTACCACTACATAAAAGATCACCCCATTTAATATTTATTAATTCAAGGGTTAGAAACTTTTTTGGATCTATTTAATCCAAAAGATTCATTATTTTTCTTCTTTTCATCTTTTTATTTTAAATGGTTAGAATTTCTTGATCACTATTTCATCCAATAACTCATAATTTCTTCTATACAAAAATCTTTTCCTTTTTAACTAAACTAATGGTCATGATTGAATGTGTTATTATTTGATCTAAGGTTCAGCAAAATTCATTATTTTATTTTTTATTATTTAAATTTAATTTTTAATAAATTATAACATCATTAATAAATTTTTTCCTCACTTAAAATACATACTTGACATCATATCTAACTTAACTTATTGAACAGTTTGACTTTTTGCATATCTCGAATCAACTTTGACCACCGATCAAACTTGGTCAAACATATCACTTTTCACTTTGAAACCTTAGTCCGGATTTTAATTTAATCTTTTAACATTTTAATGTGGACTTACTTTTGCCTCAAATTCCATCATAGAATTTGTGATCAAATTTGTTTCATATGGCACTATTTATCACCCAGAAAAATACTATTTATGTTCCAAGTGGAACTATTAGTCTCGAAAAGTACTATTCACCACCTAGACTATACTATTCATAAATTAGGAATTTTGGAGCTTTATATACTCTCCTAAGTTTAAGATATTATGATTTGATGACTAAACAACAGTAGAAACACAAGATGGTGGATGAGCTGTAAGTAGCTGAATAGTGGTATATTAGGGACTGGAGCAAAGAAAGATTGAGAACATGTACTATTCTAAATACCTCAAGTGTAAATTTGGCCTAAAGCATTCTTAAAAAGTAAATGTGTACCATTTTCAATATTTTAAGGGCAAATTTGACTCTTCTTCCATTTCTTTTACCTCAATCACTACCATCTTAGACATTTGAATTGTTGAATCCATTGAGCATACATCATATATGTCTTCCTTTGCCATTTGAGTTTCTTGTTGTTTTCACTTTGCTCTTGTCTAATCATTAAGAAAAGTTTGAACCTCAAGTGAATTAAGACTTATGATAAATTATGTTTCATCCTAAATACTCGCACCTGCACCAAAAGACTTGGATTTGCTTTGTAACGAGTGAAAAAAAATGGAAAATTTTGTTGCATGCAATTTCCACCTTTCAAAAATAGGAAAATTTATATCTAGAATCTAAGTACTTAATTCAAAAGTAGTGTTTAGACAAAGATCAATTTTGAAAAAGGCTATTTTTTTATTAATTCAAACACAAAATCAAATATACAATTTTTTGAAAGTATTCCCATATTCCTAGGTTAGTAAAGGTGTTTTTCATAGATGAAGATTGCAATGAAATATTGCAATTAGTACCATATTACTTGTCATAATTAATAACTTTGAAAAAGTTAAATGGAATTTTGCCTAAATAAGAGATGTCCGATCAAGTTAGAAGTAATCAACTGCTTTTAGTCAAATAAGGTCATATAGATAAAGAAAAAATGAGTTCCTCGGTCGGCCCAAGTATGAACACTCTAAAATTCACGTTAGATTTTTATAAAGATAAAGTAACAAAAGTGGTTCTCAAGAGTGTCAAAAATGTTTAGCATTAGATGTTTCAGGCTATTTATAGTGCACACTTTAGAAACTTGTCCCAAAGTTTGTTATAATTAGGTGATGTGAGAGGTGAAGGAAAACATAGTTTTCTTACTTGTTATCATAGCCCCAGCTATCCTTGGTCAAATAAGACCCATACTTAAGGAAGGGCTCTTTGACTAATGGGTACCTTTAGTTGACTTTTAGTCATTTTATAAGCTCAGTCATTAAATAGAACTCAAGCAATGGGCCTAAAATAGTATTATCATTCGCCTCCCCCCCTCCCCTCCCCTCCAAATCCTATTGGATATTTGACCAAATTAGGTTGGAAACCAAAATGACTTTTGATATGTAGTTTGAATTTCAAAATTCCCTCTTAAGATGTTGTAATAGCCTTCTTCCTTTAATCAAAGCGTTTTATTATTAATAAGACCACTTTGATTTTTGTAATTGTTATAGTGATTGCTTGACACATGTATTAGTGATTTGATGGCTGGTGCATTTCTCTATATCTTCTTTTTGCTTATAAATAAGGGAAATTGTCTTCTTTCTTCATTTTTAATTTCCTTTTACCTTCTTCTTTCTTTCTTTGTGTTTACTTTTACTTCGAAATTGCTTTTTCTTTGAAATTGCTTTTACTTTTAGTTGCATCGCCAAGTTCCATTTTTTTATCACTCAAATGAGTTTTTTTCTTCCTTTTTTTTTGTTTTCTAGGTATGATCTTAAGTTCTTCTAAAGCTAACTCAAATTCATCACCCTCTTCTACATCTTTTGGAATTTTTTATTCTTCTTATTCTTTTTTTAGTGACTTGGTGTGTGGTAATTTTTTATAGCACCCATTCTTCCTATAAAAATGACTACACCTAGAGAAGGTAAAAGAGGTTTCATTGTTTTGATGATTAAAATATCATTAACTTCAAAATTCTCAAACTTGTTTTGATTATTCCATTCCCCTTTATAATGAACAAAAATTGGTATGTCATCCATGATTATCCCTAATGAAAATTTTACATTTAAAGCTCCTTATATATTAGTAAAACTTATTTAAGAGGATTCATAAACAAATGAGATTTAAAAGAAGACTAAAGTGAGTAGTTTAATAAAATAGTCCAAACATATTAAGGAAAACTTAGAAAAAAATAGAGATTAATTATCCAAATAAGAACAAAACAAAACAACATAGATTAACAAGGGGGTGTGTGCAAGGGAGGAGAGAATTTGAAATGTGAAAAAAAAAAGATTGTATTTTGAGAGGAAAAAGGAAATGTTAGATGAGAGAAGAGATGAGAAGTGATTTTAAGAGAGATGGGGAGAAATTTTAAGAAATTTATAGCCAATTAAAAAAAATATTTTGTTTAAAAATAAGGCATTTAAAAAAATATATATATTTTTAATATGAGAATTTTAATTGAGTAGTAATTCAGGATGTGCACATGTAATGGGCTCATATATTGACCGTTGGATTGTGTGTATGTATTTGATTGAGCAGTTCAAATGTGAAGCACCGCATATGTGAGCACCGTATCTCATACAATTTTAACGAGGGTATTTTTGGATATGGTTTAATTTTTAGAAACATTTATGATCAAAGCACATTCCTATCTTCTTGAATCAGATATGAGTTTGAGCTTATTATTTAGTTCCAACACATTTGATTGGATATGATTTTTGGCTCATTACTCAATTTTGTGCTAAGCTTGATTCATTTTATTATTGGATATGTGTTTTGACCAATAATTTGATTCTTATTTCAATTGGATTTGGATTTTGGCCCAATTTTGGGTTGATTTTAAGTAAATCTTGGCTTTTAAGTTCATTGCTTAATTTTTATTAATTTTGGATTTGACGCTTTGAGCCCATTATTTGAAGTTGCTCTCAAATTGTTTTGGATCATAAAATTGGATTTGGCCCATTAAAACGTGACTTTATACATGTATAAGGGCAAGAATGTGGGACTAGCTGGAGCCTTGGGCCCATTAAAAGACCCATACCTGCCCGAATTGGTTGTGTAGGATTAAAAAAAAATTGTAAATTTATATAAAGGATGTTTTTTTAGACCTTTACTCGAAACTTATAATTCAATAAATTCAAAAAAAAAAATCATAATTTTAAATTTGCTATATTAAAAGAATACTTATATAGCCTCTATTTCATGTCAGTAAAGAATTTCAGAAGGCTAAACCTTCCTATAAAGTATACAATTTGATATGAATATAAAAGTTTTTACTTTAATCTAGATAAAAAAAAAAACAAAACTTATAAGGAAATTACAAATTTAACATTATGAAACCGAAAAAAAAAAAAAAAGAGGTAAAAATGAGCATATCTTTATAAGTCTGAAGGAGTACTTAAAAATGGTTTATATTTTGAAACAGGGAAAAAAAAAAAGAGTATATCTTTCCAAGTCTAAAGGATTATTTACTGTAACTCATCATTTGGAGGTTTTCTTCCTCAAAAAGAAAGGAAAAGAAGTAATTAATTAAGAATGAGATTTTTATGTATAATCAATTGAAATTCTCGGGAAACACCTTTTTCTTTGTTCCTTACAAAGTGGGTCCTAACGATCTTAAGTTTGATTATCATGTTTTGTAAGAGCATGTGCAAGATTGTTGGTGGTACATGTTGGCCTTTAGCACTTGCTAAAAGTTGGTTCCAAGTCAAGATTGCGTTGAGATAGAGCGCAAATGAAGGAATAATTCTATTTTCGAGCCAATGTATGAAAATTTGGAAAAAAGAGAGGGAGAGGGAGAGGAGTTAATCCCTTGTGATTGGGAAAAGTTAATTAGTTTTACGAAAAGGGCAGACCATTCAAAAGAGGAGGTTCATATAATTTTAATTTCATCATATATTCCAAGCACACTCTCAAATGGAGTCAATGATTCTTTTTTTTTTTTTTGAAATATGTAGTCAATGATATTATATCCTTAATTCGTGTTCTTCATTAGAATTTCCTTTTTTTTTTTTTCACTAAGCATGCGTGGTCTTTTCACTTTAGGTTTTTCTTGGTGATAACATGTGGCTAAGTGAATTGAAATATTTAAATTTTTTATAATAATTTTTTTTTCAATTGCAAAGATAAAGAGAAACCAAAACATCTGCACACCATCACCAAAATTCAAATCTTTAATTTATTGTTTATGAAATCCTGAATATATATATATATATATATATATATATATATATATATATTAGATTTGTTTTTTAAATTTTTTGAGAGAGAATTTTGCCCTATTATTATTATTATTATTATTATTATTATTATTATTATTATTATTATTATTATTATTATTATTATTATTATTATTATTATTATTATTATTATTATTATCACTTCATTAAGAAGATAAGACATAAGCATAAAGAGCTGAAGCCAAAAACGAAAAAATAGTAGATAAATTCCATAACATAATATCAGACACAGAATTAACAGGGCAAGCATGCTAATGTAATGTGCACAACATTTACAAATCTTTTAACAAAAATAAAAGGAACGTTTACATTTTAAAGTATATAAAGATATATACTTGAATTTCATTATTGTAACCAAAAAAAAAAAGATAAAGTTCATTTTTGACCTTTTTCATACTTTTTGAATTGATTAGAAGTTTTTTTTGGTGTAAAAAGTAAAAAAATTATAAATCTAGGGTAACAATAAAAAATATTTGATTTTTTGGGTGTTAAAAAACGGTACCTAGGGTTGCCGTTTTCTGGATGGTGGGACCCATGGTGGGAAAAGGATTTTTTGCATAGAAACAATATGTTCACGTGCCGTTTTCCACTATGCGAAATGACGTCATTTTGATGGGGGAGAAGGTGTCTACCAATGTGCTTAAAATGATGTCATTTCACTCAACGCAAAATGTTCCCGTTTCGTGCTGGACAAGGTGGCAAGTAAGATGGAGCCTGCGGCCAAAAAACGGCAACTGTGCTTGCCGTTTTTTGTATATGAAATTTTTTTAAGGGAAAAAGGCTGCAATTCACGGTTGTTACTCATACTCTGCCTAAATCACTCGTTTTCTTTATTTTATTTTCAAAACATGCCTTGAAATCCTTCCATTTGGTTTGAGTATAAAAGGCAAGTTTCAAATGAAACTCTCTTTCCTTTATTCATTTTGCTAACTTCTTTTGTTCATTTGTGTCATTTTATTGCCATTGTTCTTCTCTCAATTTATTTTCCTTATTTATACATTCAAATCTCCATTGCACTAATATTTATTTTGTTAAAGTTGTTATAGAATATTGTATTGAAGATTATATAAAAGGTAGTTTTTCTAAATATATTTTAAAATAACTTTGTTAATTAATGATTAAAATTATTAGTAATTTTGTTGTCATTGTTAATATGTAGGTGATATAAAGGGTGGAATTTATTATTATCAATATTTTGAAAGGTAAGGTATTGTAAATTCAATTTATTTATTTTTTGAAAGAGAAATAATTGAGATTAAGATAATTATTTGTTCATGCTATTTTATGGTTTATTATAATTAATTATAATCGTCAATATTTGTGAAGAAATTAGTGGTTTAAATTCCATTATATTATTTAACTTTTATATTGTCATCCTTTTTTAATATTTAGGAATTTAGAAAAGTAATTAGACATGCATAAGTATTTAATCTTAGTCAACATAAATAATACTATAAAAAAGTTAAAAAAAAAATTATGAATGAGTTAAAAAAATTAAAATTTCAAAAGTGGGAAAAAATATTAATTTGTTCAATTAATTAAAAAAAATTATTTGTTAGACGAATAAATATTTTAAAAAATTAGATGCATAAAATGAAAAGAATTTATGAATGAGTTAAAAAATTTAAAGGTAATTTATTTGTGACAAAAATAGTAAATTGATACGTTGATTTTTAAATATGTACATATAATGTAGGAATTAGAGAATGTCGATTCCAGCAACATTTATAAGGCATACTGGAGGGCAATAAATATGGGACATAGCCAGTTACCATTATGATACTTCAAGTCCCTCAGCAAGATGGAGGAGATTGAAAGTCAGGAGCAAATCGACATTTTCAGAACTTGTTCACAAGATATCAATTAAATTAGATTTAGCTCCAGATGTGAGGGTTCGTAGAGTGATATATAGGTATCCTATTATCAACCAGGGGTCAATCTCATTGGAGCCTATGGACTTACTTGATGATGATGACATTAATCAAATTTATGAAAATTTTGTGATTGCATATTGGAGATGGTTAGTGCAGCTCCTGATCTCAAGGTTGGTGTTATAATGGCTGATATTAGGAGTCGTTTCAACTATGATGTTTCTTACAGTAAGTTTGGTATGTGAAAATGAAGACATTGGAGGAGATATTTGGCAATTATGAGGATTCATATGGAAAGTTGCTTGGTTATCTTAAGGGAATGGAGACATACAATCCCAGATTTTGCTACAAATTTATTATAGACGATAGTGTACAATCAAATTGTAAGCAATTTAGGAGGTTGTTCTAGGCTTTTAAACCATATATTGATGGACTACCATACTACAAACATGTGTTGCTAATTGATGGTACGTTTATGACAGGCAAGTTCCATCAGACTCTTTTGATAGTAACTGTTATTGATGGAAATAATTACTTGTACCCAATAGCATTTGCAGTCATTGAAAGGGAGAATAAGTCTAGTTGGAGTTAGTTTATGACTTGTATTACGAAGTATGTCACTAAACAAGTAGGTATAACTATTATTTCTAACCGGCATACAGGTATTTTGGCATTATTTCGTGATGATAACAATGGTTAGAAGGAACCATTAGCTTATCATTGATACTGTCTGCGCCACTTCGTTAGCAATTACAATACCGCACATAGGAATCCCAAAATCAAGGACATACTATATAAGGTGGATATGTAAACTATAATTATTTTATTAAATTTGCATTTTATTTTATTTTAAATGTTGAAAGTTTGGAATTTTTTTTATTTAGAGTAAAATTTTTTGATAGGAAACAACTTCCAATCCCGGAAGTTTACAAAAAGAATAGAGGAGATGAAGGAACTTGATGTTGACTCATACAACTAGGCAATCCAAAACTCTCTAGATAAGTGGACAATGTCTCATGATAATGGCCATAGATATGGTAATGCTACAACCAACATTGCGGAGAGTGTAAATGGTGCATTAAAAGGTGTTCGGATGATACCTATTTGTCGTATTGTTAAGCATGTATTTGCATAGTTGGTCAAATTTTTTTTATGACAGAAGGATCATGTATCGAGCTTAAATGGTTGTAGGTAATACATACACATAAAAATGTATAAAAGAGATGGCTAGGTGTACTCAAAAAGCTAGTGGCCACAGAATTCACAGTTTTGATTGACGTACATGATTGTTTACAATCAAGAAAAAAAAGCAAAAAAGCAAAAGAAAAGGAAATAACACACAATATGTTAATTTAGATTTCCATACTTGTGAATGTGGAAAGTTTTAAGGAACAAAAATGCCTTGTTCTCATGCTATAACAATATGTATGCATGTTCGTGTTGACATGTAAAGATACGTTGATAAGTGTTATAAGCTCACTGAGCTCTTGAGTTGTTATAATTCTTATTTCCAACCACTTGGACATTGTAACTATTAGGAGCCATTAATAAGGCCAAAATTAATGCCAAACCCAGAGCTTATTAGGAAAAAAGGTAGGCCTAGAACCTCTCAATATCGAAATGAAATGGACAGAAGAGACCATAGTAGGTCTAACAGATGTGTGCTTTATAGAAATGAGGGTTATAACATAAAAAATATATCCAAACTTGGCTAGACCATCAGAGTATACATCAACATATCCATGAATATTGAATTTTTTTGCCATTTTCACATTGTCTATATTTGTATGTATATGTTGGTTGAATTTTATATGGTTTATTTATCTATGTGTATGAGAATATAATTAGTATTTATAAATTCTTGATAAATCATTAACCAAATGATATATTACATTAAGTTATTTGGTAGTTAAAAGTAATATTAATTAAATTATTTTTATGGCATTATAATGATTTAATTAAATAATTTGCAATGAATTTGGAATTTTTAATTAAACACATTGTAGCATATTTATACTAATATTAAAATGTATTAATTACTTTGTTATAAAACACATTGTAGCATATACAAGACACATTATATAACAATGAAAATAAAATTACTAATATATTTAACCAGATTAAAATATAATTAACAAAATTTAATTAAAATATGAAGGAAGCCAATAAAATGAAAGAAACTAGCTAGAGAAAGGAGCAAAATAGCAAAGCCTATTAATAATTTGCCTTTTATGCTTTTGAAAAAAAGATTTACACAGAAAATGGCAGGTGTCAGTGTTGTTTTCTGATATGCAAGCCCCACATCAATAATTCAAATATGCCGCCTCTCACTAAACAAGACGATGTCGTTTTGAATGTCAGGAAACGGCAGCTCCTTGTGCCATTTTTCAGTGCGCCCTTTTCCCCTCCAGAACGACGTCGTTTTGTGCATAGTAAAAAACGGAATGGTATGTTGTTGTTTTCTGTGCAATTTTCAGCCAAAAAATGGTGGGCCCCACTTGTTAGAAAATGGCACACTTGTTTGATAGGGATGAGAATCGACAGGTTAACCGGTCCATTAACAAAAAAATTAATCAGTCCATATATATCGATTTTTTCAAAAGACTAACCATTAACCAGTCTATTACAATCGGTTAACCAGTCTATCGGTTTCGACTTTTCGAACTGGTTAACCAATTTCTTTCTGTTAACCACTACAATTATAAAATACAATTAAAAATTTAAATCATCAAAATACTTAAAAATAAAAATTGAATAACATACTTAATTTAACATATTGTTCAAACTACAAACATAAAGTCAAAATATTCAAATTACTTTAATATTGAAATTACAAACTAAACACATAATGTTCAAATAAATTCAACACCTTAACGTCAAATAACAATACAAATCACATAAGTTTTTGCATAGTTAACTTGCTAGTCATCAACTTGAATCACATTATGATCAGTTACATCACAAGCTGACTCTACAATTAAAAAATCCAAAAAAATCACAAATTAAAGGTTGTTAAAATCAACAATAGAAATATAAGTAAAAAAATCAAAATAAGGAAAAATAATACCTATCTCCACATTTTCAAGTTCTTCTAAAACTTGTTCCACTAAAATTTGATTACCAGTTGATCTAAACCAATCTTGTAAGTTGCAATACAAAGTTTACAAGGAAAAATATAAACAACATTTGTTGAAAATATGGATAGAATTTATCTAAGAGTTACAACAATCAATCCTAAAAAAAGGGCTTATCATTTCACACTATTAAAAAAAAGGTAAATATGGCGGACATTAATTTTCCAATCACAATGTAACAAATCACGATTTTAAGTCATTAGTTTCTTTTCTGTTCTTTTTGACAGTAGCATTAGAAAATTCTGATGAATATAAATTAGTTGAGCATTAAAATGGATTATTAATGGACAATGGTGCATTTTAAGTCATTAAAACAACATTACATAATCGGCTTATTGTCTCGTTCAATGCCGCATATTTTGGTGTATACCATTTAAATATTTCATCAAGACAAGCATGGTGTATGGATAATAATATAAGGGCACTATCATATTTTGATGTATTAGATATTTTATATATTCTTAATTTTCAAAGACAATACCAATATGTAGTAACGATAATAACACTTGTTCAAATAAGCAGGAATTCTATATTGTTTTTCTTGGAGATGATCCTGTTAACCATGTTTTTGAAGTTCAAGACCATATTGATATTCTCGGGGTCTGTCAAGACAAGGCAGGTTCACTTCCTCTCTCTCTCCCCATGTAATCTATAGAGTTCAAGCTCACATAGGCTCTGTTTTATGATAAACAGAGAAGAATATGCTATGGAATCGATGGTGTCAGCTACACAAAGAGCTTTAATGCATTTTCAGCTAAGCTATCTAAAGCTGAAGCTACAAAGTTACCAGGTCGATGAAGTAAAATCAATAATGATTGTGGAGTTATAACAACCCAACCCAAAAAAAAAAAACAAAGCACTAGAATAGGGAGAGCAACAAAACTAGTAAAACAAAATTATAACAACCCAACAATGAGCAAATTCAACAATACCTCGCAATCATCAGAGCAGGAAAGAGACCAAAGAACAAAAAAATAGCAAAAACAAGACAATCCAAGAAACCTAAAATAAACAAAGCAAATAAGAAGAGGTATGTGCAATCAAATAAGATCTCGTGGGCATGAACAACGGCAGCAACTTCACAAGTAAAACAACAAAAGATGGTATTGCAATTACCCAAAACACGAAGCAGACCCTACAAATTTTTCAAAAATCATACTAAATTGGGGAAGAGGAATTTGGGTATAGCAAAAAAAAAATTTCTTCTCAAATTTTCTCTGCAAACAAACGAGCAAAACATAAAAACAAAGATCTAAGAAGTGATAAAAGAAAAATATAAGATTTAACACATACTGGTTTGAATCACAAACAAAACGACAAAGAATACTGGTTTAAGAGAAGAAATTAAATATTACTTGTTTGCGATGGCCTTTGCTTCAAGAAGACGTGCTGGCTCAAGAACAAACGATTGGAACCACCGGCATGAAGGAGAGGGGCGGCAGCTGTAGTGAGGACTGGGGAGAGGCAGATGGTGTGAAAAATAGGGTTAGCTTATATATATATATATATATATATATATATATATATATATATATATATATATATATATATATATATATATATATATATATATATATATATATATATATATATATATATATATATATATATATATATATATATTAAAAAATAAATTAAACCGGTCGGTTAACCGAAATCGATGATTTTTTAAAATCGTGAACCGAAATCGAACCGAAAATCTATATTTTTAAAAACCTTAACCATTTTTTTGGGTTCAGTTTCGGACCGATTTTTTGATTAACCATTTTTTTGTTTTTTTTTTCTCATCCCTATTGTTTGCCGTTTTCTAACATCCTATTCTTCTAAATATTTTTACTGTTATCTCATTTCTCCAAATGTATATCAAAATTACACAAAAAAAAAAATTCCTGGTTAGAAAATGATATATAATTTTTTTTTTACTTTTAAAGTTTGAAAATATAAAGAAAAATCTCATTGTTATATGACAATTAATTATATAATGTTACATATTCTACATTTTAAAAGTAAAATATGTCCATTTCGATAAATTTAATATAAAAATTATTTATTTTTAAAAGTATAAGGATAAAATTTATCTATCATAGGCATTAGATTTTTAAAAATTGGCAAAAAAACACCGACAAATTCTTGAATTTTTTGATCGCTGTTAATTCTCTCAATATTCATTTTGCAACAATAAATTTTTGAACTTTGATTCTTTTGTCATCGAGCCATCCATTAATCGATTCCGTGAATGTTAACACACATTATTTGTCTCTTTCTCCTTCAAATATGTCTTATTGCGATGCTAGTGATGATCATAATCAAATGGATTTTGGTAAATATTTAATATGTCGGAAACTATATACCGATGAGAAATATTCAATAAATTCATTAACAGAAGGTTCGATGTTAAGAAAATAAAAATTTAGAAACTAAATGTTACAAAATATGAAATTAATAGCATAAATTTTCAAAATACGAAAACTTACATACGCATTTTGCCTAAACAATTCGACCGAAAAAAGTTACTTAACCAAAAAAAAAATAAAAAGTTAACAATTGATTTATTTTTCTCTTGACCTGACGGCAAAGGAATAATTAGCATGAAAGGTGGGCGTGTGGTTATATATTAAAAAATAAATAATTTAGGATAAATCCAAAAGTTTTGTTAAGAAATGAGACTTTAACCTATTTTTATATTACATCCTGTATTGGAGGTTAAAGCAATGTTTACACTAAGTAAAGAGTCACTTACTTGTAAACGAAGTCGGCTACATGTGCTTAAACACAATTAATTATATGTCGGATACTCAATTCACTTTTCAAACATCTTAATTAAAATAGTTAAAACTAGCGAATCAAATGGCAGATATAGGATTTTGTCGACTCTACTGAGTCACAATCACTTCCAACATCTTTGCGTACGACTATAGGTATTTTGACATATCCATAGCGAGATAGAGCAATAATTTAGAAATGAAGATTTATACAATCAATTATTATATATTTGATAATAATTTCTGAAATATCAATGTAAACTGGCTAAGTTTGAGAGAAAAATCTCCAAGATGGCCTGAAATGATAAAGAAAGTTAATTAGCTTGTGTTAAAAGAGGTACCATTCTGAAATTTAAATCAATTGATGTTTTACATAAATAACCTGTAAAAAGAAAAGTTTCAAAGATTACAAAAGAGTTTGCCGTAAAATGTCAAAAGCTATTTAGTATATGTTTGGTAAAGCATAATAAATTGTAATGTAATTGAAAATATAATCAATTCTTTGTTTGTTAATCTAAATTTACACAATATAATGTAATGATATTTACAAAAGTATTATTCAATACATTCATAAATGTATTGACTAATCTTTAAATTTAAATAGTATTTTTCATTATATTACTTTTTTTAAACGTAAACCATATCTCATTGATCTTCATTTTTATCTCTACAGTCACTCCCACCACTACGGTCACCCCCACCACTCCGTACCTTAGAATCTTACATTACGGAGTTAAAGCTGCCTCAAATAGCTCACTAATCTCTTTTAAATAGCTCTTTTCATGGATTCGAATTAATGCTCGATATATGTATAAATTTATATACTTCGAGTTTTTTTTTCCTTTTTCAAATAAAAGACTTCAATTAACTATTTTTTTTCAAATAAAATGATGAAAACACTTAATTCTTTCCAAAGCAAAAGCTAAAATATTTATATTTTTCACAAATTAAAAAGATAAAACACTTATTTATTTTTCTTAAAGTAAAAGAGTTCCAAACACTTGGGTTTTTTTCCAAAGTAAAAAACTTAAAACTTATCCTTTTTTAAGTAAAAGTACGAAACACTTGCTAGCTTTTCCTCTATATTCTAACAAATCTAATCCTCACTTTCACAATTATTAATATGATATCTTTGCAAACAGATTCCGAAATACATATAATTTAATTTGAGACAGATGTGATAAACTATGAAGTTCAAATGAGATGAAAAATGTAAATCAATTTAGAGCTCAACGTCAAAAAAGTATTTCTAGCTTTGAATATCTTTAGAAGCTAAGCTATGCTTAGAGAAAGAGAATTAAAATTGAATTAATATGATAATCAAAGCTTGACCTAACTCACTAATATACACACACCCGCACCACAAATTGTAAGTGTGGGCAGTTTTTTTTTTTTTGGTGGAATAGGGGCAAATAAAAATTTACGTAGGAATTTATTTGAAAATCTCCAAATTCAATGGGAGAAAGTGCCCCATTAACCCCACTGTAAATCCGTTCCCAGCTACCATGTCGATCACCCAAGGGATATTTATTTGTTACACTATCTATTTTCATGTTACAACAACTTATCTTTTTTTTTTTTAAATAAGTTACAACAACTTATCTAGCTTCTTTTTTTTATTCTTTTATTTTTTTTAAAGATATATAGTACCTCTATTAAAAGAGGAAAAGCCGTTTTTATAAGCAAAAGTTCCAACTTTTTGTTTTGTTTATAATTACATTTTTGGGTTGAGTGAAAATCCAACTCCAGTTAATTGGAAAAGTTTCCCTGACTATGGTAATTTATTTTTACTACTAATAATAATAGTATGAAGAAACTGTATTGGTAGATAGAGATTAAAAAAGGGTGGTGGGTGTGAATAAATAAATGAAACTATGATATGGAAACATTGCAGATTTTGGGGAAAATCATGATGGAAGAAATTGTTGGTTGTTGGCAAATATTCAAGTTGGTTTCAGAACTTTGCAGTATGCCAACAATCTCTCTCTCTCTCTCTCTCTCTATATATATATATATATGGAGAGAGAGAGAGAGAAGGGGGGAGGGAGGGAGAGAAACATAGGGGTCACCCAATTCCGGAGTAACATGTGAGAATGCTAGTTACAAGCCTACAAATTTCATACGTAGGCCTGTTTATCAACAAAATATTTGCCCCATAATAATATTAATAATAATATAATGCATTAGAGCAAGACATGACACGTGTCATGTCGTGTATGTCAGGGAAAGGGCATGTGAAACAAGCTTTGCCATCACTCACGTAGTTATGTCTAAAACCAGCAAGAAAAACCAAATTATACATTAGTTGGAAATGATCAAAACAGTAATTATGTTTTGATCATCCCATCGTACGCTATATAGCGTGCAGTGTATTTACACTCTATGCACCGAATCGTTTCCTTTGGTTCCCATATGAATTTCTACCAAATGTTTAATTCTTCCACAAATTTTCTTTTTCTATTATTGATAAACTACTCACAATCTGTACTATGTGCAAATGCGGATTGTAGATGATTAAATATAACTTTAATAGAATTACTTTTTATATATGAAAAATAAGATTTGTTTACAAAAATTTATAACTAAAGAATGCCTAACCTGTTTATTAGTTACTTTTTAATTTTTGTAGTTTTATTAATCACATTTGATAAGAAATTATAATAATACCTAATTAAATTACAAAAATAAAAATAGAGATATAAATTATTTTAATATAATTGTCTTTTAACATATTGATGTATTTTTTTATAGGGGTGGGAATATTTTTTTATTGTAACAGAAGATAATTTGATGGATTATGCTTTTAATTTTATCTATATTATTTAACTTTCTAGTCATTTCTCCATGTACAGTATTTTTAATTATTATTTTAAATATATGCAACTTATGCATTTTATTAAAAATTAAACTAAAAGGTCCTTATAATAATTAAATTAAAAGTGTAAATAAAATGTTTATATACTTAAAAACTATAGAGCATATATAGAATAAATTGTAAGGCTTAGTTAGGCAAAAATAATTATATTTTGACTAGTTATATATCAATTATAAATAATATAATGGCAAAATTTTATTTTAATACAAATATTCTAGTACCAATTAGTAGATTATTTATTTGTTATATTCTTCTGACTAAACTCTTGAAGAGAAGTAGAAAGAGCAAAAAGCCTTTTCTTACACTCACTCAAGAAATGATACTCATTTCCCTATCATGGCTAGAAAGATAGAAGAAATGGGTGAACAATTCCAGCGAAGGAACTACTTGTACTTATTTGCAGATGAGCTTAAAATAAGTAATGGACCTCCATCCGTTTGAATTTAGTTGGTTGGGGGCGACCTCATAACCTCTAAGAATACTAGAATCTAAAGGAGGTAAGGAAAATCACAAACCATATTTCAAACTATCCTCATGACATATAAACCATTCATTTTTATTCTCCCTGAATAGACTGTCGGAAACAAATATGGACATAGGGCATGCTAGAGTCAATACATCCTCCGAAAATTTATATTTTGTCTTAAGGCCGTTCAATTATGCAGCAATAATTTTAGTATGGTCGGCTATGGGATCTTTACTACGGTAAATCCTGTATCTAAACCATCTCTGCTCCCACTTGGAATACTACTACTAGAAGCCATCCTAAGAGGTACTGTATCGAGAAAGGAATTCCTAATTTACTCCCAAGAAGCAGATTTTAGAACAATATTAAAAATAGCTAACTTTGACGACAAGAAAGATGATGAAGATGTTGACCCAGAAGACAAAGGAGATGAACCAAAATTAAAAGAACTCATACAAGTAAAGAAAGCTTACTTGATGAAATTGATCAAGAAACTAGGAAAGGAATGCCGAAACATGAAGAACTCGAAAAGCCCTAAGAATTTGAAATTTTTGTAAAAGTATGAAAGAAAAAACCAACACCTATTTATAAGAAAGAAATAATGACTTATCTAACATGCTTGATACGCCTAATAAGAAGAAGCCAGGTGACCCGAATTTGCAGAGGCCATGTATGTTAGAGAGTATGCCCTAGAGCCCATGTAATAGGGATGTTTTTCATATGTATAAAATTTATATTTTTAATAAAAGGCATCATTCATTTATTAATACTATGTTTAAATACATGAGTTTGTAAATCTTAAATTAATGAATGAACTCCTAGATATTATAAACACAGTGCAAAGGTAATCATGAAGGTGTTCATGATGTGAGATGTCTATTGCATGCAAATGTGTTAATATCTAAATATCCCTAGTCATAGAATTAACAAGATAGGACATTGTTAATTCGAATAGACTAGCACATGTTATGCTTCTTGAATGGTTCAAGCAGTGGTTCTCATAACTGTGATTATGGAAGATAATCAAAGTTAACATATGGATGCTTGTTAGAAGAACAATTTCATTGGAGACCTGCAAAGAGAATCCTCACATGGATATTAAATCTATGTCAGTGAGGAATCTCTTCATAGCGGTTGTGCAAGTATCCTTAGACTTGAGATCACCAAAGTTATCTTAAGTAGCAAGTGGTATACTTTGACTCCATAACTGATTACTTCCAACTGGGAGTGAACATAGTTAGGAGATTGGGTATATCATGACCTACTTGAAGATAGTTGAGTGATTGACAAAGGATTCACCATCCCAGATTTAATAAGGGAAGTTATCTCGTATGATTCTATAATTACCTTGTTCAGAGAATCTTTAGCCAGAGTAAAATGCCAAGATGGATAGAGATCCATGGAGGGCATTTTGGGAACAATGGTTAAATTAATAGAACATAAATAATTAGATTTATATGAGTTGACAGAAATCCATACTCAGAATCTAATTGAGATAAGAGTGGTGAAAGGAGTAATTGCACGGTAACTGTTTCTATGGAAGGGTATAGTCAAATCACATGACTTTCCTGACATTTGGGTAGTCATGATGCCTAGCTAGAGGTCAATTATGACTTGTATAATGATGTATCAAAAATATCAATGGGAATTGATAAAATGATTTGAAGGAGTTTAAATCATGTGAGTTTTGGATATAACTCACAATTACATATTATACTGCCAACATGGACGGGAACCCAATAGGTCACATACATATAGAGAAAAGGATAAAATGGTAAAATGACAAGGATAATAATATTTGATATTATTATGAGGGTAGAGAAGTGAATAAGATAATAATTAATTAAAGAGTTTAATTAATTATGATTAAGTAAAATTGTCCGCAAAACTTTTGAGAAATGTTTTGTAAATTGGACCTAATTGAAATAATGTATTTCATAATTAATTATTATTGTCTTATAAGTGTTATAGGACAACTATAAGTGTTATAGGACTAATATAATAATTAATAAGTCCATTGGAGAAGTTATAAAGGGGCCAGAGGAATGGAGCTAGTGTGGAAGCCCTTCTGTAGAAGGCCACACGCCAACTCCATACAGAAGGCCTTAATGGCCTATTTCTTGGACCAAATTAATTTATATATGTTACATAAGTGTTATGAAACCTACATATTTAATTTGGTTGTATTTGGAATCTATTTGGGTATTTAAATCCAATCAGTTACACAAAAGGCCTAATTTTTGGGTTTTATGCATAGTCTTTTATGAAAAGGTTTAATTTGGATTTAATTAAGCCCAAATGATTATAATTAATTCCAGAGGCTCAATTAATAATTCTCCAGCAATTTTAAAGAGCCCAATCTCATTAGAAGTTGGAATTTTAACCTGACTATAAAAGTCCAACTAATGAGGAATTAGGGTTAAGTGATTAAACACACAAGAAAGTCTTTTATTCTAACTCTCTCTCCCTTTTGCGCCAACTCCTAAGCTAGCTCTTGGGAATTTCAGAAAGCCTTAGTTACACACCAATTAATTGGTTCAATTTATCCTTCTCTAGTGTGGATTACTCATTGGAGGTGTTTGATTTTGGACACTGTGGTTTGCGACAACCCGGTGCGAAGTAAAATCAACTGTTCAACAAAAATCAAAGGTGATTTTTCTTATTCTCATATAGTTATATTGTATATTCATGGCAAGATCAGTAATATTGGTTAAAAATTTTAAATTCTGCTTATGCATGAGATGCATGTAACCAATAAATTCTAACATGGTATCAGAGCCTCGGTTTTGCCTTAGATATACAATTCTATATTTTTCTGCGGAATAAGTTTTGTTTTATTTTGAGTTATTTATTTCATGAACTTTAAAATATCAGATTTAATTGTTCATGAATGAGAAATATTGATTTCTGGTTGTATGTGTGATCAAATAAATTTGACGGAAACAAAAACGGAACTTTTGAAGAAAAGTAACTAGGGTTTTGCGTGAAACCCATGTAATTTTAAGGGGCTGTTCTAATTTAATTTCTTATGGGTCCATTAAAACTTCATTTAGATGATATTATATGTTTTTAATATGTGATATTAAGCTGTAGGATCAAACGGAATTAAAATCGAACAAGTTTTGCATGAAAACTAGTTTAGTCGAAAAGTTCGATAAATTGGTGTTCTTCGTGTGTTCTTGATGTGTTCTTGTTTAGAACGAATTTTAATCTTCTAAATCTGATATATATGATATATTAAAGTGTTTTTAATTAATTGGATTAATTAAAATGGGCCTTATATTAATTTGATTAATTTTAATTCATTAAAACCACTTAATGGGCTTAATTATGTTTACGGACTTGGTTTAAATTAGTAAATAACTTGGTGGGCCCAAGGAGCTGATTAAAATTAAATATTATAAACATTAATTAAGTTTATTAATGGGTTTTAAGGGCTGGAGTGGGCTTGGCTCATTCCAAAAGGCCCAAATGGTCCAAAAGACACAAAACTAGTTTGTGTGTGAACACATTTAGGATTTTCTTTTGTGGGTTTCGGCCTACGCTTGATTATAAGCCCAAAATTAATTCTTTTAATTATTTAATATGATTAATTAATTAAATGATCAATTTATAATTAATTAATAATCAATTGGATTGATTATTAAGGCAAGAACACATGCATGCAAAAAGGTTTCCTAAAATGAAAGTTTCCAAAATGAAAAATATTTCCTAATTTGATCACATCATTAAAATAACTCAAAATATTATTTCAAAGGTTGAAACAAAGTTAGTAATCTATTTCTTTATGCATTAGAAAGGCATATAAGGGTGTATGAATGGCATGATGGATAGTTATGGACAAAGCCTAATGTGATTGAGCATTATGCATGTTTTGGCCCAATGAGGACTTTCATGTCCCGGCCACTTATTTTTGGTTTGTATTTCATTTCAAATTGTAATATGTAATTAGATTACTTAGATTAGAATTAGAAATAGAGATGGAGATTAATTTCAAGGAGCAAGATGGGCCGGATGGAGATCCAATAAGCTTGAAGATAATGTAATTATTTTTCTTGTTTGAATCATGCATACTACCTAGGTGTGACCTTTTGATTTCCCTCTTGGCTCGGGGAAATCAATGTAGTAAAGTCCATAACTATACCATATTTGTATGCTTATATTTATGTGATAGATATAGGATGCATACCAATGCATGCCAACCATGTATGATGAGACTTAGTTAACTAAAACCCTAAAAAGAAATACTAAGGTATATAAGCCTTCTATTAATTTGAGGAGAACCAGAGTTCTTTATAATGTGGGTTTTTGACCACAGTCAAGCTCACATTATATCGAATATGTTTAAATCTAATTAAATGGGTCATCTTAGTTAGCCCATTAGCTTGTTGACCACAGTCAAGGCGAATGGTTCTAGAGGCAAGATTAGGGAATGCATATATGATATGCATGCATCAAGAGTTGATAATCTAATGATCCAATAGTTATGTAGAGACACAATTGGTATAGAGATACCTACCTTTCAAGGGTATGGAGTTTGGCTTGTTGACCACAGTCAAGGTCAAATTACATATCAAGGATTGGATATTGGCCCACTAAGAAAACCATCGAATTTTCTCGGATTATATAGTGAGGGCTATTAATTCGCAATAAAATAGTGGGAGTAAATGGATTAATTAAAGACCTTATTAATGCATACATATATATGAACATACTCTCATATCTTTTATTTTTCTCATCTATGTCATCATCATGAGCACATCAAATATACGATCAATCTTGGATAACAAACTGGTTGGCAGCAACTATTCTGACTGGATCAAGCAAGTGAGAATTTTTCTCATAGTTGAAAAGATCCATTATGTCTTGGATAAAGATCCACCACCACTTCCATCAGATGATGCCATTGATGAGATCAAAGGCACTTATCGAAAATACATGGAGGATAGTGAAGCAGCAGCATGTCTGATGCTGGGTGCTATGTCCTCAGAGCTTCAGAAGCAATATGAGATAATGGATGGTGGGGTTTCCAAGAAAGAGAATCCCAAAGGAACTTGCTTTCATTGTGGAAAAGATGGTCATTGGAAGCGTAACTGTAAGGCCTATCTATATTCTCTCAAGGAGAAGAAGCATACTGATGCTTCTACCTCAAGTATTCATATAATTGAAATTAATACTTATTCTATTGCTTCAAAACAATCTTGGGTATTAGATATCGGATGTGGATCTCACTTATGTAATGATCTACAGTAGAAGAGTTGGAAAGGCAGAGATATGTTTGCAGTTAGCTACTGGACAGAACATCTCTACAACAGTTGTGGGGACTTACTATTTGCCTCTTCCTAGTGGATTAGTACTGGAATTAAATAATTGTTATTATGTTCCAGCTTTGTCCAAAAGTATTATTTCTTTTAGTTATTTGATGAACGATTATGATATTTCTTTAAAGGACAAATGTTGTTACATTTTTAAGAACAATATGTTTTATGCAAAAGCTATTATTGAGAATGGTATATTTGTTCTTGATTTAATTAAAGAAGTACATAATGTGGATACTAAGAGAATGAAATATAATAATCTAAATGCCTCATACTTATGGCATTGTCGTTTAGGTCATATAAATGAAAAATGCATGACCAAATTGCACAAGTTAGGTGATTTAGGATCATTTGATTACGAATCATTTGATACATGCGAATCTTGTTTATTGGGAAAAATGACAAAAGGTCCCTTTATTGGTAAAGGAGAACGAGCTAAAATGGTTTTGAACTTAATACATTCAGATGTATGTTGTCCAATGACTACACATGCCAGAGGAGGTTACTCCTACTTCATTACTTTCATAGATGATTATTTCAGATTTGGATATATCTATCTAATGAAATATAAATCATAAGCATTTGAAAAGTTTAAAGAATTCAGAAATGAAGTAGAAAAACAACTTGGCAAAAGTATTAAAACACTTAGATTAGATCTAGGTGGAGAATACTTAAGCCAAGAGTTTCAGGATTATCTTAGAGATAATGGGATTTTATCTCAATGGACTCCACCATATACACCACAACACAATGGTGTATCTGAAAGGAGAAATCGAACACTATTAGATATGGTTCGATTAATGATGAGCCGAGCGGACTTGCCTAAGTTCTTTTAGGGATATGCACTAGAAATTGCTGTTTATGTGTTAAACAGAGTTCCTAGTAAATCGGTTGATGTTACTCCATATGAGATGTGAAATAACAAGAAACCCACGCTTTCTCATATGAAAGTATGGGGTTGTCCTGCTTATGTGAAGAGGACAATGTCAGACAAACTGGATGTTAAGTCTGACAAATGTTTATTTGTGGGATATCCAAAAGAAATGTTTGGATATTATTTCTATCATCCCTTAGAACAAAAGGTGTTTGTTTCAAGGCATGCTATTTTCTTGGAAAGAGAATTTCTCCTACGAGAGGACAATGGGAGTAAAATCGAACTTAGTAAAGTTCAAGACCCACAAATAGAAGAAGATCAACCGATTGAACCCGAAACTGAATTTCATAATGATGAGATTGCAGTTGAACCTAATTACACACAAAATCCTAGAAGATCTACTAGGATGCGTTCCATCCCTGTGAGATATGGATTTCACATTGATTCGGATAGAGGCATAACTATAGTAAAGGACAATGAGCCTACAAGCTATCAAGAAGTTTTGAACAGTTCAGAACGTTATTTATAGCTTAAGGCTATGCAGTCTAAAATGGACTCCATGTATGAGAATAAAGTATGGACTTTAACTCAATCACCTGAAGGGATAAAACCCACAGGATTTAAATGGGTTTTCAAAAAGAAGACTGACATGGAAGGTAATATAGTTACTTATAAAGCTCGCTTAGTAGCAAAAGGTTATCGTAAAAAAGAAGGTATTAACTATGACGAAACTTTTTCTCCTGTAGCGATGTTTAAGTCTATAAGAATACTTTTAGCCATTGCAGCTCATTATGATTATGAGATTTGGCAAATGGACGTGAAGACAACTTTCCTTAATGGAAATCTTACTGAGGATGTGTATATGACACAACCAGAAGGGTTCTCATCAGGAAATGGCGAAAAGGTATGCAAGCTTCAAAGATCCATTTATGGATTAAAGCAAGCCTCTAGGAGCTGGAACATATGATTCAATGAGACAATCAAAGAGTTTGGTTTCTCACATAATAAAGATGAACCTTGTGTGTATAAAAGGGTCAGTGGGAGTGCAATTGTCTTCCTAGTTCTATATGTGGATGACATATTAATAATGGAAAATGACATTTCTCTTCTCTAATCTGTTAAAATATGGTTATCCAAGCAATTCTCCATGAAAGACCTTGGAGAAGCATCCTATATTCTAGGAATAAGGATCTATAGAGATAGATCTAATAGGTTGCTAGGTCTTTCTCAGAGTACATATATAGATAAAGTATTGAAGAGGTTTAATATGGATCTCTCTAAGAAAGGGTTTATACCCATGGTGCATAGGAAACACCTTTCTAAGTCTATGTGTCTGCAGACACTAGAGGATAGAGAGAGCATAAATAGAATACCATATGCGTCTGCTATTGGTTCTATCATGTATGCTATATTATGTACACGTCCAGATGTAGCATTTGCTTTGAGTGTCACAAGCAGATTCCAATCCAATTTTGGAGAGGAACATTGGGCATCTATTAAGAATATCCTAAAGTACTTGAGAAGGACTAAGGATATATTCTTGGTATATGAAGAGGGTAATTTGGAAGTAAATGGGTATACAGATGCCAGCTTCCAATCTGACAAAGATGACTGTAAATCACAGTTTGGTTATGTGTTCATAATGAGAGGAGGAGCAGTTAGTTGGAAGAGTTCCAAACAAGAAATAACTGCTGATTCCACGACGAAAGCTGAGTACATTGCTGCTTCAGAAGCAGCCAAAGAAGCAGTCTGGATCAAAAAGTTCATAACTGAACTAGGAGTGGAGCCTAGCATTTTTGATCCGATTCCTTTATATTGTGACAACAATTGAGCCTTTGCGCAAGCAAAGGAACCACGGTCTCATCAGCGATCCAAGCATATTCTCAGACGCTACCATCTCATAAGAAAAATAGTAGCTAGAAATGATGTGAAAATAGAAAGGGTTCCCACATATGACAATGTGGCGGATCCCCTCACTAAAACACTTTTCCAGATTAAGCATGATTACCATATAAATAGCATGGGTCTGAGACATATGAGTAATTGGCTCTAGTGTAAGTGGGAGATTGTTAGAGAGTATGTCCTAGATCCCATGTAATAGGGATTTTTTTCATATGTATAAAATTTATATTCTTAATAAAAGGCATCATTCATTTATTAATACTATGTTTAAATACATAAGTTTGTAAATCTTAAATTAATGAATGAAGTCCTAGATATTATAAACACATTGCAAAGGTAATCATGAAGGTGTTCATGATGTGAGATGTCTATTGCATGCAAATGTGTTAATATCTAAATATCCCTAGTCATATAATTAATAAGATAGGACATTGTTAATTCGGACAGACTAGCACATGTTATGCTTATTGAATGGTTCAAGCAGTGGTTCTCATAACTGTGATTATGGAAGATAATCAACGTTAACATGTGGATGCTTGTTAGAAGAACAAGTTCATTGGAGACCTATAAAGAGAATCCTCACATGGATATTAAATTTATATCAGTGAGGAATCTCTTCATAGCGGTTGTGCAAGTATCCTTAGACTTGAGATCACCAAAGTTATCTTAAGTAGAGAGTGGTATACTTTGACTCCATAACTGATTACTTCCAACTGGGAGTGAACATAGTTAGGAGATTGGGTATATCATGACCTACTTGAAGATAGTTGAGTGATTGACAAAGGATTCACCATCCCAGATTTAATAAGGGAAGTTATCTCGCATGATTCTATAATTATCTTGTTCAGAGAATCTCTGGCCAGAGTAAAATGCCAAGATGGATAGAGATCCATGGAAGGCATTTTGGGAACAATGGTTAAATTAATAGAAAATACATAATTAGATTTATATGAGTTGACAAAATCCATACTCAGAATCTAATTGAGATAAGAGTGATGAAAGGAGTAATTGCACGGTAATTGTTTCTATAGAAGGGTATAGTCAAACCACATGACTTTCCTGACATTTGGGTAGTCATGATGCCTAGCTAGAGGCCAATCATGATTTGTATAATGATGTATCAAAAATATCAATGGGGATTGATAAAATGATTTGAAGGAGTTTAAATCTTGTGAGTTTTGGATAGAATTCACAATTACATATTATAATGCCAACATGAACGGGAACCCAATAGGTCACACACATATAGAGAAAAGGATAAAATGACAAAGATAATAATATTTGATATTATTATGAGGGTAGAGAAGTGAATAAAATAATAATTAATTAAAGAGTTTAATTAATTATGATCAAGTAAAATTGTCCGCGGAACTTTTGTGAAATATTCTGTAAATTGGACCTAATTGAAATAAGTATTTCATAATTAATTATTATTTTCTTATAAGTGTTATAGGACTACTATAAGTATTATAGGACTAATATAATAATTAATAAGTCCATTGGAGAAATTATAAAGGGGCCAGAGGAATGGAGCTGGTGTGGAAGCCCTTTTGTAGAGGGCCACATGCCAACTCCATAAAAAAGGCCTTAATGGCCTATTTATTGGGCCAAATTAATTTATATATGTTACATAAGTGTTATGGAACCTACATATTTAATTTGGTTGGATTTGAAATCCATTTGGGTATTTAAATCCAATTAGTTGCACAAAGGGCCTAGTTTTTGGGTTTTGTGCATAGTCTTTTATGAAAAGGTTTAATTTGGATTTAATTAAGCCCAAATGATTATAATTAATTCCAGAGGCCCAATTAATAATTCTCTAGCAATTTTAAAGAGCCAAATCTCATTAGAAGTTGGAATTTTAACCTAACTATAAAAGTCCAACTAATGAGGAATTAGGATTAAGTGATTAAACACACAAGAAAGTCTTTTATTCTAACTCTCTCTCCCTTTTGCGCCAAATCCTAAGCTAGCTCTTGGAAATTTCGGCCAGCCCTAGTTACACACCAATTAGTTGGTTCAATTTATCCTTCTCTAGTGTGGATTACTCATTGGAGGTGTTCAATTTTGGACACTGTGGTTTGCGACAACCCGGTGCGAAGTAAAATCAACTGTTCAACAAAAATCAAAGGTGATTTTTCTTATTCTCATATAGTTATATTGTATATTCATGGCAAGATCAGTAATATTGGTTAAAAAATTTTAAATTCGGCTTATGTATGAGATGCATGTAACCGATAAATTCCAACAATGTAATGCCACTCAGTATATCCTAGTAGAATTATCACTAATTAATTATTAGTATCCATGTTTAATTATGAGTAAATGTATAGAGAAGGACCTAATTGAAAAGATAAAGGGTAAGTTTTGGGGTAGATTTTGAAATAAAGTAAAGTTAAAGGACCACATAGCAAGAATTCCAATTACATGACATTTGGACCAATTGAAAAAAAAAGAGAAGAGGATATTTTGGAGAGGGATGGCCGGCCAACTCATGGCCTTCAATCTTCATCTTCAACCTCTCTCTCTTACCCTAAACTCTCTCTCTTAAATCCTCTCTATAGAATCTTTGGGTCTTTGACAAAAAGAAGAAAGATTTGCTTGGGTTTAGTGGTAAGACAACTTTATTATTCTTTAATGTGTATGATTCATGGGTTAGCTTTCTGGTTTTCATAGAAGTGTCTTATGTTTATAGAAGGATAATCCAGCAAGAAAAAGGGAAAGGAAACACTCCAAGGTTGAAGAGAAAGGTAGAGTCTAAACAAGGTATGGGAACTTAGGGTTTTGTATGTGTATATATATATTGACTTGTCATGAGAGAGATATTGAGTGTCTCTCTCATGTGTTTTATGGATGATTTGAAGCTTAGAAGGGTTTAGAGTTGAAAGCATACAAGTTTTGGTTGAAAATATGAAAATCTGTTTTAAAGATCATTGACCAGTCTGTACACTTTTGCTCATATCTTGAGATATAGTTGTTCAAATGATGAAATTCTAGTTGTTATAGAAACTAGACTTGCATGCCTTGATTTTGTTAGAAGAGACCAAAATCTGATTTTCACTGCTTGATAGTGAGAATCGGTATTGAAATCTACTTGTGACTATTGTTTCATTTTTGTGAGTAATCTATGGTTTTTCTTGAATAACTGGAGTTTTATAAGTTCTATTGAAATGATTTTTGGTGTTTTGAAAACTAGACACATAGCCCTACAACTTTATTGAAGGCCATTCTGGCTGAAATTGTTGTTTTTTAGGTCAAAAATGGTATAGAAGTTGAGACTAGAAATTGGTCTAGAGGCGATTTAGGGCTCAAGGTTACCATGAATTTCATAGTAACCGTGAGGTGCCTAAATTTTTCAAGTCCTGACCAAAGGTATTTTCTGGCTCACGGTTACTAAGGTTTTATAGTAACCGTGACCCATTCTCGTAGTATTTCTTCACGGTTACTACCCTAGGCTTAGTAACCGTGAGGAAATGAACTTTTGGTCTACAAGCAAAACCCATGCTATCTCACTGTTACTAAGGAATCCATAGTAACCGTGACCCGAGTTCATCACCCTACTTCATGGTTACTACAAAAATATTGGTAACCGTGAGGTAGTTCATTGTTTTAGTCCAGAACCAAAGAGCATCGTAGCTTATGGTTACTAGGAAATTGGTAGTAACCGTGACCCTTATCACAAGTCTGGGCTCACGATTACCAGAAATTGTTACTAACCATGACCCTCCCCTGTATTTTGAAAATTGTATTTTCTTGATTTCTTTTGAGGTACAGACTTCTCTAAGCCCTTCCTAAGCTTATAAATCATCCTAAATTACAGTCATATAGCAAAATGTATCTCCATAAATGCAAGGCTTGCTTATGAATTAAAAGGTGAGTTTCTATTGCTAAAAAAAAATAGAACATACATGAATTTATTTCAAAGAAATTATAGTATAAGATTCTTAATTATGCTATGAAGTTAAGAATGCATAATATTATAGTGATTGGCATTTTTTAATGCTATATTGAACTATAATGATGAAATATCATGATATATGAAATATGATATGTTATGCATGCACTTAAAAACTTGGTTGTGGATAGATAGGCATGCCTATAGGGTTCCAGTCGCAGCTGCTCCTGTTTGACTCTTATGAGTCTTCTGTATGTCTCTTCATGAGACTTCTGATTAGATAACTTCGGGTATCCTTCTGATATGATACCTTCGGGTATCAGAATAGAAGTAATATTTTGATGTATGAAACAACTTTTGCATCTCTTTTAGTTACATCCAAAATATTTGTATGTAAAGGCATGTAATTATGAAGTTATGTAAAGAATGATCAACAACATGCGATAGTATAGCCCTCCATCTGACACGATGGATATAGTATGAATTTATGTATGCTCTTATATGCATCATTAATCGATAAATCACAGGATTAATAGGATTAATGAATGTAATTAGTAACAGTAATCTGGATTATCTAGTATAGTCATTACAGGCCATTAATGGCACAATACACGAAGAGTTGTCTGCATATGACGACCATCCAAGAAAGGGATTCCTTTTGAATTTGAAATTAAAATTTAAAACGAACATCGACCTTTGGATATCAAGACACGGAGTTTCGTAAGCATTGATAAAAATCGACCAGATTGATTTGTGAGGGGGACAAATGATAACATCCTCCAAAATTGGACCTCAAGACACAAAAGCCCAACTCACATGCGAACCTATAAGAGAGCACCTCGGACAATCCGTTCGAATTGACATGACAAGGCTGTCACATTAGTTCGACAATATGACCCCTATATCTCCACCTGATATTGATCATCTAATCAAGTATGGTCGCTACAGTGCAATCACATCACCACTATTAAATCACCATTCTAGGAACTCAATACCCTAATAGCCTATATGTAAAGACTACTTTATACCCTTCCTAGATAATCCTGCCACACATATACCATCCTGTATGCAATCAATCACACACATAATTCATTTGCATAATTATCACATTAGTTAGCATGCCTTTTAATTAATTTGTCAAACTGGATAAAATCATGCAAACGGACTATTTACTATAGTATGCTTTAAAATTGTTTACTCTTTACAAACCATTTGACTTAGTACAAAATGAGAATATACAAAACAAAAGCAAAAAGATGACATCTTTATACTTCGACTCTTCCTAGTGTTGGTTTGGTTGTTGCAAATCCTGCCCTTGACAAAGAGTCTAAATTTGGGTACCTACACGGATAAAACTCAAGCTAAGCTAAATAGCTTAGTAGGGAATAGTTATAGTGTGAACAACTACTCACAACGGTCATTCAGAAGCACACAAATATGCAATCACACAAAAACATACATTCATTCTCATTAGGGAACTGTATAATCAATAACAAGAGAAATAGTCTACTATATTACTTATAGTGCAATTGTAATCATGTATAACACATCATTATTTAGCAATTTCTTTAATAATTCCTTTCCTTTCTCTGAAAGCCTACCTAAGTTTTGTGAGTATGGATAACGAAAATTGTGGATACTTATAGGTATTAAGTCTTGTGAAAATCCAAAGATATCAAATCTGTGGATCCAAATAGGGTCGAGCTCTAGTCCCAATGGGATGATTGTAGACCCAAACGGGGTTAAACTATGGCAGCTGCAATTCTATCCTTATAGGCATGCCAATCTATCCACAACCAAGTTTTATACGTAGGCTTTGAGCTATTTTCACATTTCTCCATATTTCAAGAGTAATTCATTTCAATATATACATATACAATTATAAGTATTTATAATGATTACAATAGTATTATTTGATCATATATGTATATTTGAGAATATACATGTTAATATAATATGCATATCATTTCATCACATACCTTAACCTTACATATCCATGTGTATAATCACAAATACATATGTATATACATATAAATCTAGGCTTTTCATACATTTCATAGCATGCATTACCTTAAATAATTATGTTCAAAGTGCCCGAAGTGTGTTTAGAAGTGTTCAGGTAAGTTTCAGTGTCTATTAGGGCCTAAAAATCATGTACAAGCTGTAGTAGGGGAAGCACTAGGTTGAGACAAATTGGTCTCGGCCATATGCAATGGTCAAAATGGGTACAAAAGGGCCCACTCGACTGAGACAAATTGGTCTCAACCACGTGCCCCAATCTGGCCTATCAATTCTATAGATAGTTTTACTGAACCAGATTGCACTTCAAATTAGACCCAACAAATGACATTTTGAGGCCAAGAGTTCTTCTACAAATATGTTTTCCTATATTTTTAGTTTCTAAAACATTAAAAAATCACTCCATTTGGCCTTCTAAATCTCAAGATATTCACTAAAAAAGATGGACTACTCCTAATGATAGGGCAACATATATGGTTTGAATTCAAGCTAAATGTTACCTATCATAGGGGAAGAACCAAATGTTGGTGTCTCTTATGAAAATTAGGTTTATGATTCTAATTTCTATTCCAAGTAAAATTAATTAATTTGGAGCTCTCAAACTCCAGATATAGGCAAAATAGTCCAGACAGGTCTAGTGAACCCAAGGATAACTTTTTGCCAAAAGGGCGGTATATCACCTATTTTTGGTTCCTATGCCAAATCCACCCTTAAATTCATATATCATTCCATTAAAAATCCCAATTTAACACTTTTAAACCCTAGAATAAAGCAAACACCCACAAAGAATGGCAAGAAGCTCCCATACCTTTTTATAGCTATTCCTCATTCAAGTTCCTCCTCCTACCTTTTCTTTGCCTTTGCTAGATTACCCTTCTATATATAATGAATTCATATGATATAAATGATCCATATAATCAATCTAATTGATTATCAATTCACAAAATTAAAGAAGAAGAGATAAAGGAGTTATTACCCAAAAATGGTAACCTCTAAATTCTCTCTCTTCAAGAAAAAAATTAAATTTGGTTTTTTAGGGGTTCTGAAGGGTTGGTTGAGAGAAAATGGGTGCCTTAGAATCTTTTAAGTGGCCGGCCTCCATCTCCCCTTTAACCCTTAGATTTTCCAATTTCTTAAGAAGATTTTAGGGAGAATAGGTGGCTTGCTCCTATTGGCTCCCATTTCAAAATTGCCCTTAAATCTTTAGATTTATGTTTTTACCCCTAAAATTTCTCTTTTCCTTTTTAGTTAGGTCCCCTAATTAACATCTTCCCATAATTAATCACATGCATGGATTAAATTAAAATGAACATTTTATCCCTCATCTTTTAAGGTAATTACCTTTATGCCCCCACTTGTAATTCACTAACTACACACACACACACACACACACACACACACACACACACACACACACAGATCTTGTTACATATGCATATTCTCCCAAGGCCTAAATAGGGGCCTCACATTTCTCTCCCCTTTAAAGGAATTTTGCTCTTGAAATTTATACCTGTTTGAATAATTGTGGGTATTATGCTCTTATAACTAATTCAAGTTCCCATGTGGCCTCTTTCATGCCATGATGCTGCCATAGTACTTTAACTAAGGAAATCTGCTTGTTTCGCAGTTGTCTAACCTCCTAAGCTAAAATTTCTTTGGTTCTTCATCATAGGAGTAGTTGGGTTGTATTGTTATTTTCTGCAGGGTAACTATGTGAGATTCATCTGATCTGTACTTTTAGAGCATAAAAACGTGAAAGACATCATGCAACTTGGATAATTTTGAAGGAAGTGCTAATATATAAGTAACGAGTCCAACCCGTTCCACAACTCCATATGGACCAATGAATCTCGGACTAAACTTTCCTTTCTTCCTAAATCGTAGTACTTTTCTCCACGGTGACACTTTTAAGAACACCTTATCTCCCACTTGGTATTCAATATCTTTTCTTTTTAAGTCTGTATATGGTTTTCGTCTATCACTAGCAATCTTTAATCTTTTCTTGATAATTTGTACCTTTTCCTCTGTATCTTTAATAATGTTAGGACATATCACTTTTTTCTCAGCTAGCTAGATCCAACAGATTGGAGTTTTACACTTTCTGCCATAAAGAGCTTCGTAAGGTGCCATCCTGATGCTAGTTTGATAACCATTATTGTATGCAAACTCCATTAAAGCAAGGTATCTATCCCAACTTCCTGGAAAATCTAAGGCACAACCTCTCATCATATCCTCCATTACTTGAATAACTCTTTTGGATTGCCCATCTGTTTACGGATGAAATGTTGTACTATAATGGAGTTTGGTACCTAAAACTTGCTGTAAAATCTTCCAAGATCTAGATGTAAATCTCGAATCTCAATCAGAAATTACTGACATAAAAATTCCATGCAATTGAATAATTTCATTTACATACAAGTCAGCCAATCTATCTAGTGGGTAGTCCAATCGAACTGGTATGAAATAAGCCATCTTAGTTAGTCTGTCTACAATTAATCATGCTGCATTATGGTTTCTTTGAGTGAGGGGGCAGCCTTGTAACAAAATCCATGGTGATATTTTCCCATTTTTATAGTGGAATTGGAATGGGATTCAACAACCCGAAGGGAATTGGTGTTTCACCTGTACTTGCTGACAAGTCAGACACTTGGAAACATAATCAACCATATGTCTTTTCATTCCTAGCCACTAATAACTCTATTTGAAGTCTTGATACATCATGTTACCTCCGAGATGTATAGTGAAAACTATGTTGTGTGCTTCTTGCAATAAATTTTTCTTTAATTCCTTATTATTTGGTACACATAGTCTGTTTCGATAATACACATCTCCATCTTCTATTATTGAGTACTCTAATGGATCTCTTTTATGTATTGATTGAATTATCCACTATAATTTTTCATCATCCTTCTAGGCATCGATTATTGTTTGCTTCATATTGGTTCGTGCTTTCAATTAAGCTATCAATGCTCCATTTGGTGCAAATCTCCATTTACATTGTTGAAACAGTAACGACACTACATCTTTTAGCTCAAGGCATCTACCACGACGTTCGCTTTACCAGGATGATAATTAACTATGAAATCATAGTCCTTGAATAATTCCAACCATCTTTACTGTCTTAAATTGAGGTCCTTCTACGTAAGTGGATACTTAAGACTTTTATGATCCGTATAAATCTTACATCTTTCTCTATACAGGTAGTGCCACCATATCTTTAAAGCAAAAACTACTGCTGCCAACTCTAGATCATATGTAGGATAGTTCTATTCAGGAGATTTTAATTGCCTTGAATCATATGCCATAACCTTACCCTCTTGCATCAACACACAATCCAAACCATTTTTGGAGGCATTATTGTACATAAAATATTCTTTACCAGATGCTGGTTGAGTAAGAACTGGGGCTTCTGTTAGCATCTTTTTCAATCGTTCAAAACTCGTATGACATTTGTTAGTCCATTCAAACTTAACATTCTTCCTGAGTAGTCTGGTAAGTGGTGAAGCAATCACTGAGAATCCTTTTACAAAGCAGCGATAATACCCAACCAAACCTAGGAAACTCCTTAATTTTGGTACATTTCAGGACAACTTCCAATTAACAATAGCTTCTACCTTTTTAAGATGCACCCTAATGCCTTCTGATGATATCATGTGCCCAAGAAAAGAAACTTCCTTAAGCTAGAAATCATATTTGCTTATATTAGCATATAATTGTTTCTCTCATAAAGTTTGTAACATAATTTTTAAATGGTCTGCATGTTCTACTTCATTTCAAGAATAGACCAATATATCATCAATAAACACCACCACAAACTGGTCTAAATAGGGTTTGAACACTTTATTCATCAAATCCATGAAAGCTGCTAGAGCATTAGTTAACCCAAAAGGCATAACCAATAATTCATAGTGGACATATCGGGTTCTAAAAGCAGTTTTCGGAACGTTTTCATCCTCCACTTAAAACTGATAATATCCCGATCACAAGTCAATCTTACAAAACACCCTGATATCTTTTAATTGATTAAAAAAATCTTTAATTCGAGGTAGAGGATATCTATTCTTCACTGTCACCTACACATTCTTAACATGCCATCTTTCTTTTTGACAAATAACATTGGTGCACCCAAAGGGGACACACTAGGCCCGATAAATCCCTTATCTAACAGCTTTTGCAGTTGAATTTTTAACTCCTTCAATTTCAATGGTGCTACTCCACTTCTCTTTCAGGTGGGAGACCAAGTAACTCCTTAGGAAATACATCAGGAAATTCAATGACCACCGATATATCTCAAAGATTTACTTTCTCTCTCTTAAAATCAAGCACCAGGGCCAAGATTGTTTCACACCCTTTCCTAATGAAACATCTAGCTTGCATAGCTGAAATAATGTTTGTTAAAGATTTTGATCTAATACCCTGGACTGTTATTTCTTTTCCTTCTGCATCTTTAAGTTCTATTGTCTTTGTTTTATAATTCACTATTGCATGGTGCTTAGTTACCCAATTAATGCCTAGTATCACATCAAATTCATGGAATGGTAACTCTATTAAGTTAGTAGGAAATTCTCTTTCTTAAATCACAATAGGATAATTCCTATGCATTTTATTCACATAAATGTTGTGGCCCAAGGGCTAGTTACACATATATCAAAAACTAACTGTTCCACATTTGTCATATTTCTACCCAGGTTCCCAGCACAATTATAAGAATGAGTAGAACCTGGATCAATAAGCACATGCACATCAGTGTTAAAAAGTGAAAAAAATACCTACTATGACTTCCAAGGCATCCACCTCTTCATGAGCTTTCATTGGATATGCTCGGGCAGGAGGTGTAGGAATAAAAGGTCTATCAATGGTCTCAAAGTCATTTCTAGGCCAGGCTCTAAATTAATTGGCTCCACCTCTACCTCTTCCACATCCTCAACCTGTTAAAGATGCATTCAAAGCTTCCCTATTGCTCTACTATATAGACCCCTACTCTTGATTTAATGGGCAATTAGCCCTAAAATGATCAATGCTGCCACACTTGAAACAAGCACCTGTTAACATCCTACAGTTACCTCAATGTCTCTTAGAGCAATAAGTGCACTCTGGTGGCTATCCTCTACCTTGTCCTTGTCTTGATGATGTCTCCTTACCCGATTTAGATGAGGTAAATATTCCCTATCGTCTACCCCAAGTAGCAGGATTATTAAAAGATCCAGCTGATTGATCTCCCTGTGTAGCCCAAAGTCTCTTCCTTGCAGATGCACCACCTCTAGCAAAACTTCTTCTTTGCTCTTTCTCCTTCTTGGCCACTTCATTCTTTTTTACTTGGATGGCTACTTTCACAATTAGATAGTATTCCACTGCCTATAATGAAGTAGGTCCGATTAGGTTCTTTTTAATACGATCGTGTAAGCCATCCTCAAATTGCTGACATTTGAAGACTCTAGTTAGCATAGATTCTGGTGCATATTTGCTAAGACGGCTGAATTCTTTCTTATATTCGGCCATTGTAATGCCTCTTTGCTTTAAGTTTAGAAATTGTCTCAATTTCTCCTCTTTGTAAGCTTCAGTAACATATCTTTTCTTAAATTTCTCTGCAAAGAACTCCCAAGTGAGAGGATCGGGCAATTGGGGCTGCTTTAACATTATCTTCCACCAGTCGCATACCAATCCCTGAAGTAAGGACACAACATATAAGATTTTCTGACTAGCTGGACATTGGATCTCATCAAATACACATCAAGTCTTTTCTAGCCATAGCTCTACCTTTTCTAATTCCTCTAATGTAGTACCAAAGAACTCCTTTACTCTATGCTTCCTAATTTCTGCGATAGGAGCTTTGGGAGTCATCACCGTTTGAAGAATTTAAGCCATATCCTAAGAAAGTTTCAATAATGCTTCCCTAGGGATAGTAGCCGTGGGTACATCACCATGAATAGAAGTTGAAGATTCTAGATTGGAAGGGTTTGATCTCACTAGTAAATTGCTTTCAGTAGATTCCTCTATTGCTTCGCTGGACCCTTCTATGATCAACTATCTATAATAAAATAGGGGCATCTATATTAGGCCAACACCAACAACATTTTATACATGTATGATTCTTAAACTCCTAATAGCTAGAACTGCCTAAACCTAGGCACTTTGATACCAAAAATGTAAAGACTACTCTATACCATTCCTGGACAATCTTGCCACACATATAGCATCATGTATGCAATCACTCACACATATAATTAATTTGTATAATTATCACATTAGTTAGCACGCCTTCTAATTAATTTGTCAAATTGGATAAAATCATGCAAAAAGGACTATTTACTATAGTATGCTTTACAACTATATACTCTTTACAAACCATTTTACATAATACAAAATGAGAATATAGAAAACAAAATCAAAAGGATGACATTTTCATACTTTGACTCTTCCTAATGTTGGCTTGGTTGTTGCAGATCTTGCCCTTGACAAAGAGTCTGAACTTTGGTACCTATACGAATAAAACCCATGCTAAGCTAAACAACTTGGTGAGGAATAATTATAGTGTGAACAACCACTCACAACGATCATTCACAAGCACACAAACACGTAATCACACAAAAACATACATTTATTCTCATTGGGGAATTGTATAATCAATAATAAGAGAAATAGTCTACTATATTACTTATAGTGAAATTGTAATCATGTATAACACATCATTATTTAGAAATTTCTTTAACAATTCCTTTCCTTTCTCTGAAAGCTTGCCTAAGTTTTGTGAGTATGGATAACGAGAACTATGGATACCTATAGGTATCAGTTATATAAATACCCGTAGGTATTAAGTCTTATGGATATCCAAAGATATCAAATCTGTGGACCCAAATGGGGTCGAGCTCCAGTCCCAATGGGATGACTATAGACCCAAACGGGGTCAAACTATGGTAGCTACAATTCTATCCCTATAGGCATACCTATCTATCTACAACCAAGTTCTATATGTAGGCTTTGAGCTATTTTCACATTTTTCCATATTTCAAGAGCAATTCATTTCAATATACACGGATACAAATATAAGTATTTATAATGATCACAATAGCATTATTTGATCATTTATGCATATTTAAGAATATACATGTTAATATAATATGCGTATCATTTCATCACATGCCTTAACCTTACATACCCATGTGTATAATCTTAAATAGATGTGTTTATATATATACATCTAGGCTTTTCATACATTTTGTAACATGTATTATCTTAAATAATTATTTAAAGTGCCCGAAGTGTGTTTAGAAGTGTTCGGGTAAGTTTTGATGTCTATTAGGGCCAAAAATCATATTCGAGGAAGCACTCGGCTTAAACAAATTGGTCTCGGCCATGTGCAATGGTCGAAATGGGTACAGAGGGGTTCACTCAGCTGAGACAAATTGGTCTCGGCTGAGTGCCCCAATCTGGCCTATGGATTTTGTAGACAATTTTACTGAACTAGATTGCACTTCAAATTAGACCCAGCAAACAACATTTTGAGGCTAAGATTTCTTCTACAAATATTTTCTCCTATATTTCTAGTTTTTAAAACATTAAAAAATCACTTCATCTGAAGAATTTTCTCCAGAATCAATAGCCAAAGGAACTCCCTTTTTATTTTCTTGACTCTATATCACAAGCTCATAAGATAATAGTGAACCAATAAGATCATCACAAGAGAAGTTTTGTAGATTTTTATCAAGGAGTACAACAACTTTTTGTTTCCAATTTATGTTCAAGGATCTAATTAGTTTCTTGGTTTACTCCTCTTTACTCATGATTTTTCCAAGTCCTTTCATCGAGATTGTTATCTTGACAAACCTGTCACTCATTTCAAAAATAGTTTCATCAGGTTTCATTTTGAATGATTCATAATCACACATTAGAACATGTAACCGTGAATCTTTGACTTGAGTTGGTCCTTCATAAGTTGCCACAAGTTTATCCCAAATTTCCTTAGCTATTTCACAAGTTGAAATTCTATTAAATTTATTTAAATCCAAAGAGTAATATAACAAACTCATAGCTTTTGAATTTCTTTGAATATTCAAGATATCTGAATCATTTTACTCATTTTCATTTTTGGAAACTTCCTTTCCATCTTCCATTTTAGTTGGAGGTGTGTATCCATTGACTGCCATCTTTCAGCTTTCCATGTCTTGCATTTGAATAAAGTGCCTTATCTTTGCTTTCCAAAAAGAAAAATTCTGACCACAAAACATTGGAGGATGAGTTAAGGATTATTCTTCAGCAAAGATTGTGTTTGTTCTAGCCATCTTTTGGATTTCTTTAGGTTGTTAAACCTAAAATAGAAAAAGAGACTTGCTCTAATATCAATTATGAGTCCCAAATATACTCTAAAGGGGGAGGAGGTGAATAGAGTATTAAAATAAAATTAAGTGCTGGTGGAACAAATTAAAATATCTTAATTACATATATTGAGATTATGTGATTTTATGACAAGCAAGTAACTTAATACATATTGATCAACCTAAGAAAAAATTAATATATCACATATGAATTTTAGTGAGCAGCAAACATAAAAAATATATCATTTTATCTTTATAAAATTACTCTTATGGTGGATAGCCAAATTCAGTTTTGCAATGAACAAAGCCCCTAAACATGCATATGAATAATAAATCATAAATGTAAAGAGAGAGAGGGATAGATATTTTGACACAACAATTTATGGCGGTTCGGTCTATGCCTACGTCCTCTCTTTAAAACAACTCGTCTTAAGAATTTCTCTTTTCTAATGTAACTCTATTTAGTGGGCAAGAGTCAAAAGCCTATTACATTGATAGCTATCCAAGTTTTTCTCCCAAGTAAAAAACTCTAAAACCCTTAATCCTTTTTTCCAAGTAAAAGGATAAAAACACTTAGTTCTTTTTCCTAAGTAAAATAACCTAAACACTTGCTAGCTTTTTTTCCTAAGCTCTAGCAACCTAACCTCACAATCTACCTTATATGGTAAATAAACCTCACTATAAAATGATTACAATTATAAACTATAATCATCTTGAGGATATGTGAATGATGCCCATGATGAAGTGAAACTTATAGCAAAATGATGTTAAAAAACTAAAGTATTTCACTCATGTTTAACACTTTGAAAAATAGCAATATATAAGAAAAAAATTTCATAGCTGTTAGGTGTAAACATAATTTGAAATTTGTTTCCTTGTTAAAAAGACTGATTTTAGGCTTTCCATAAATCAAGTAAATCGCCTAAAAATATTTTTCCAGAAAGAATGTTTCTTTAAAAAGATTATTTGATAATTGAAAATATTTTTTTTCCTTTTTAAACTTAAATCAATTTTTGTTTTATGAAAGAGATCATTTAAATGAAATGAGAATGTAAGTAAATAATGAGTGTGTGTGTGAATCCTTAGAAATGATTGTACATAATTTTCCTAAAGAAAAATAGTCTTCAGATTTATTTTAAATAATCAAGTTTGATTCTATTCTGATAAGAGTAGAGCACGATCCTATCTTGATTTATTTCTGATAGAGCACGAAGTAATCAATTTCTTTTATTGGACTTGCACAAGTAACTTTAAAAAGCTCAAAGTTGTTAAATTATTTTTCCTATCATCAAAATATAATATGGGCCTTTAGCCAACAAGTTCAGCCCTATTAAAATGCAAACCACAACACTAGACTGTCAAAAATCATATAAGTATGATTAATTTTCAAATTTATAATTGGCTCAAAGAGAGTTACTTTCATCTCCAATTAGAATTCAAAAAGTTTATTTTTATTATAATATATATTATTAAAAGAGTTACTATAAGAGGGTTATAATGGTAATAATGAATTGAAAATTTGATAATAAATCACTTTAAAATAAAACTTAATAGATTAATATAATTAGAAAGAATTTCTATTCATCTCCAATTGAAATTTGAAGGATCTATTTTTTACACTACAAGAAAATCTGGAAATAGCAATGGAACATATTTTTCGTTACTAAAATTGATTAAACTAAGAAAATTTAGCAACAGAAAAATATTTGGTAATCTTTCGTCGTTAATAGTGGAGGGAATTTTTAGCTCCAAAATTTAGCAACGAAATCTATATACCGTTGCTAAAATAGGCGCCAATTGATGGCGAAAAAATTTTTGAACCAAAAATAGCAACGGAATATGATTTTCGTTGCTAAATTAGCAATGGATTATAATATCTGTTGCTAATTTAGCAACAGAATTAGTTTTATTTGCAATTTTAGCAACGAAAACTAAATTCTGTTAGTATTTTTGGTTCCAGGGAAATGAAAAAATTTTGGTCCAAAAAATAGCAACGGAATTGTTTTTTCGTTGCTAAAATTGCAACGAAAAATCTATTCGGTTGCAATTTTAGCAACAGAGTTTGCATCTGTTGGTATTTCTCCCAAAAAATTTGTATCTAAAAATAGCAATGGAATTGAATTTTGGTTGCTAAAATTGAAACCGAAAATAATTCGGTTACAAATTTAGTAATGGAATTTGATTCTGTTGCTAAATTTACAACCGAAATGTTTTCGGTTGTAATTTTAGCAAAGGAATTTACATCCTGTTGCTATTTTTAATCCCAAAAGAGAAAAAATTTTAGCAACGAATTGGATATTCGTTGCTAAAATTACAACCGAAAATAATTTGGTTTCAATTTTAGCAACGAAATTGGCATTCCGTCGGTATTTTTGATCCAAAAAGATGAAAAAATATGTCCAAAAATAGCAAGAAAATTGTATTTTCGTTGCCGAAATTGCAACCAAAGATAAATTCCATTGGTATTTTCTAATTTACCCTAGGTATAAATACTGACTTTTCCATTCTTTGTTTCTTTTCTCATTTGGAGCTACTATTTTCTTTGCCTTGTCTCTCCCTAGCTCAGATCCAGAGAACTGAGGCTGCAACCCAATTATGGTTTTAATAGAAATAAACAAAAAAAAAACTTGATTTACAATTTTAGATGAAGCAACCGGTGAATATGAAGGCAATGATTTATACTATTTCACCATTTCAACAGAAGGTCATGACTGGTCTATGGAAAGATCTCCATAACAAGATCCACCATAAGGTCTCCGAGAACTGGAACAACGCCACTCTCTTTCTCGCCCCTCTCACTATTTCTGCCTTATATCTATGCCTTTTTTGTTGTTTTGTTTTATTCATAATGGTTTCAATTTTATGGGGTTTTGATTTAACTATTTTCATGTTTGTGGGATGCAAGGCGACGGCGGAGGCTTTTGTAATCTGGGTCGGTTCCGTGAGACCTACAGCTGTAATCCTCTGATCTGGATGTAATTTTATGACTAGGGTTTTTGTATTTTCCCTTTCCCTTTCCAGTCAAATATGAGGTAAGCATCTATTCTTCTCTTAGATTTCGTTCGATTATAAACATTGGCCCTTTCTTTTATTGGTCTTGTTTTTCTTTTTCTTTGTGCTAAAAATTCTATCTTTTCTTCCCATACCCTAAAATATTCACTTTCCTCTGCTTAGACCCAATGAGGTCGACCTGCAATTTCTTTTCCTTTCTCATTTGATTATTGTGTTCTTTGGTTTTTCTTTATTTGTATTAAAAAACAGTCACATTTTTGTAGCTTCTTCTAGCCATGGTTGTAGCCTTCAAGTGACTTTTGTTACTAGTTTTTCTCAATTCAGGAATTGTTTGATGTTTTCTGTTACAGACCCTCGTGATGGTAATTTCTCCTTTATCTTTATTACATAACCAGTTAGCTTCCCTTCGACCCTCGTGATGTAACATAACCATTTTTATTGTTTATTACATAGCCAAGAGTATAATTAACTAATTCAGGTTGGGTTTCCTTCTAGTTTCTGTTAATATAATGATGTTAAATTTTATCACTATTAGCAAAAGGAGAAAAAAAGCATTAACTATGTGTCGGCTTGAAAGAAATTCTTTTGATATTCTGATATACTATAGTCGGCTTGATAGAAATGCTTTCAGTGAGAATCATAGTTTAGTCTAAGATGTGTTTTGGCAGGATAGACATGTTCTTTGATAACATTCAGGTAATGGCTTTTGATTGTTCATCTTTTCTGAACTCAATATGTGATAGGTATTGGCAGGAGTTCAATAATTTTCAGTTTTAGTTGATTTCACACCAGGTATGTCACTGATCTTCCTTTTTTTCTGTTCTTTTTTTTCCTTTGAATAACTGCATGAACATACTAGTAGGTAAAAGAATGTGAAAGTTTGTCAACCAAATCTAAAGACCAAGTTGCTGAGATGCAAAGGCTTCAATCATTGGTATGTAGTATTCTTACTCCTCTCTCTATCTTCCTTTTTAATTTCATCTAATAGTTATACAACCTTGGTTAGCATGGGATGTCTAATTTTAATATGACTTCATTTGCATGACTTGTGCATTATCTCATTAAACACTCTTGTAGTAATTGCTGCTTTCCACTTAATGCCTAGTGTTTGTATTGTAAAATCATGTATTCTTTTTTATGTGATGGGATAAAGGAGAAACCTCATAATTCCTATGAGTTTTGAAGTTGTGGGGGTTAGATGAAGGAGAAACCTCATAGTCTACTGAGCTAACACTAGAAGACGTTATGTGCTTATATTTCGGCTCATTTTGAATCTTTTCTAGTTTATGTTGTCCTTTAGAAAAAAATTATCATAAAATGCTTTATATTCCATGGTTGTTGCACTATAAGGAATATGATTTGTGTAGCATGCAAAAATTTCTTTGATGTGGTCTGTATTTGTATGCCTATGTTGAGTTATTATACTTTTATTAGCTCATGTGTACTGTCCTTTTCTTGAATGCTTTTCTATTTTTGTAACTGTCTTTAGCAGACAATATTTGCTTCTGCTTTGCCACCTTTCTGTCACTAAAATTTCCATATTGTTATAATTGACTTTGAATCTTACACGTGGTTTCCTACTTCCCCCTCATTTGCTGTCGTTGCTGTTACTGTTTTTCTTTTCTGTTATTTTATTTTTCCTACTGTGGAACTACTTCAAATACCTGATTTAACTAATTGGTACTTTCTTTCAGCTCTTAGCAGTACTGATCCCAATTGTTGGTTTGGGAACTTTCCTTTGGTGGGCTGGATGGGATATAGTTTAAGGCACAGTGAGGCTTTTTAATCTTTTCTTTTCATATTTATTTCTTTATTCTTAATAATTGTTTAATGATACTTATAATCTGTCATTTGCATGTTTGTGTGCCTATCTTTGTAATGGGACAAATGAATTTCCCAAATGTGTCATTGGAAAACATAAGGCATTCATAAATCTTTTTGTGTTTTCACTTTCGTGATTGATTTTTCTCTATGCTTTCTGGCATATGTACAATGCCTAAATTGTGGATTCCACACATTAATCATAAATTCATTGAGCTAATCTTTTCCTGCTGATTAAAATATCCCAATTGAAAAGTACTGAAAATTTATAGTTTAAAACATTAAAAAAAAGAAAGAAAGAATAGTTATATACATTAAAAAAAGAAGAAGCAATATTTAGGTATGGACATTTGGTATTTTATATTAGAAGTACAGAGTAGTTTATCAGCTCCCATTTGTTTTAAGGCAAAACACATTATAGAGGTTCCTCAATTATTTGACTTAAAATAAAACTATCCAACTTTAAAGTGCAAAAAATATTGAGATAAACACAAATTTTCGTTATCCAATCCTCCAGAATTATTTTCCAAAAAGTGCTTTCATCACCGACTATTTAGACCATTCTTTTCTTTTTCATGACAATTGACAAGTGTGTGTGTGTGTGTGTGTGTATTATTTAGATATTTATTGGCAATAATATTGATAATATATTAGAGAACAATGATTAATTTATCTTAATAGTGAGGCTATTTTTATTCCCATGCATATATATGTATGTATCAAAATCGAGCCGTTTAAATTTTATTTTGACATACATTCGGTTGGTCCAAATTGTAAATCCAATGAAAGTTATATATATAATGCGATCAATTAAAGGAGCAAAGTGTCAATTCGTTGATTAAATATATTTAATTTTGGAACTGTCTCATTGTAGCATTTTAGAATGAAATTCTATTGATGATTTACTCCTATTATTTTCATTTTTTGTATGATTTACTCCTAAGGGATTCTATGAAGTTCTTCAATAGCTCTATGACATCTAAACAAGCATCAAGTGATTTCTCTTTTGGTTACAAGAAAGGTTCACCTTGCAATTTATGCTTTTTGCTTTTATGTTGCATACTGAATTATTTACAAGGTAATTTGCTTGAGCTGTAACAAAAATTATTTTGAAATTAGTATTGGCTACTTATAATTTTTTAAATTATTTACACTTCATAATTCATTTGAATATCTAAACTTTAATAATTACCTATTGGCTACTTATAATTTTTTAAATAATAAATATATATTCATATTGCCTTTGGAAAATTAGAGTGATAACTGCTCTGGTTGTGATGTATACTCGTGTGTTTCATATGCACAGTGATATAGGTAGAAATTGAAGAAGGGAATTAGTTGAATTTTTTTATTGATTTTGATGGATTTTCATATCGATTTTGATAATATGTGAAGTTACACAATGTAATTGAATGTCATGTGTTTCAATTTTTAGAAGGTTGTGTGAATTTGTGTTTATTATTTGTGAAATTGAGAATGTATATATATTTAATGTGTTATTATTAAAATTTAGGTGTTCAAATGAATTATGAAGATATTTGCATCTGTATTAAGTTTTTCCAATATTTATGATTTCTTTTTTTGAAATGATGGCAATTTGTTTGTGTAAAAAATCAATAATAATTTAGTGACGGAATAGCAATGATAATTCCGTCGCAATATTTTTATAATACTGGTTGAATTTAGCAATGGAAACTTTAATTCAGTTTTTATAAATAGCAACGGAAATTCTATTCGGTTGCTAAATATAGCAACCTTCCATTGATTTCAGTTGGTAAATATAGCAACATAAATTCTAATTCCGTGGTTAAAAATAGTAGCGAAAATTGAAAATCCATTGCTAAATTTAGCAACGAAACATAATTTTCATTGCAAAAAATACCAACCGTCAAATTTGCAACTGAATGTTCCGTTGCTATTTTCCGTTGCTAATAAAAATTAACAACAGAAATTCAATAAATTCGATTGCTAATTTTCATTGCTATTTGCTAATTTTCTTATAATGTTATATAATAACTATTATTGAAGGAGTTACATTAATCGAGTTGCAATGGTAATAATTAATTAAAATTTTTATCATATATCACATTGAATTGAAAATAATACAATATTATTAGAATGAATTCCATAGAAAATAATTAAGTAATACTGAAAATTTGAAAAAAAAAATCTCTATATATTAGAAGTACTTCCAAATTTTATCAACTTAACAATTCAGCATAAATTTCTCTCTTGAGATCTTGCCATATCAACATTCTAACATGTGCTTTGAATACTCGCACATTGCTCGAGTTATTCCAATAAAACCAAGAATTACAAAATACAAAAAAATTATATTTTATTAATAAAAAATAGAAAGATTGTAAAAATTTTATAATGAAAGCAAATGAAAGGGAGAAAAAGTAATAATATAGAATAAGGAGTCAAAAACAGTCACATGCCTATGTGAGCTTTATGTGTTAGTTTAGAAATGGATAAAGGGAAATGTTTTTTGTTTTTTAAAAAAAGATTGAATACGAAGCAGGACTATTATCAGAGTTGATTGAGCATTTTGAACTAGCATCAATTATTTTCTTAAATTGACAAAGAAAATTATCTATCACTATGAATTTGGGTTTTGAAATAAAAGTAACAAGTGATGAAGGCTATGCTTGGAATAAAAGAATTAAATTTGTGAAATTCTATATAGAATTTATTTGTAAATAATATAGAAATAAAATAATTTTATATAGAATTTATTTGTAAATAAATTCTTAAATTTGGAATAAAATAACTAATATATATAATTGAAAATAAATTTTTTAATTTTATATTTGGAATAAATGAATAAAAAAATTTATTTTTAATTTATTTCTTAAAATATCCTCACTATCAATTCAGTACAGACAACCAATATAATATTATATCTATAAAAATTATACCAAATAAAGCAGTAATTAACTATTCCTTTAATTTTTCTTGTTTGGTGCGTTTCCCTAATTTTCTTTTTCCACTAATTTTTCATATATTTACCAAATAATTCAGTATCAAATTTTTTTCCACCATACCAATTCCGAATTTAATGATTCAATGAGAATTTGATGAATATATAATTAATTAAATAATAATTCAATCAATATGAGTCATTTTATTAACTTAAATTTTTTTAATTTTACATAAAAAAAAATTAATTTACAAAATATAAAAGTAAAATAGAATATTGATCTAGTAAAATTGGTTGAGAAATTGAGAAAGAATGGAGAAAGAAATGTTAAAAACACAAAACACACACACACACACACACACACACGTAAAGGTATTATAATCTTTCAAAATTTAACTTTTTCAAAATAAAGAATTTATTTGCAAATTTCATTTATTTTGATAGAATTTTGTAAAGGTATAATAAATTTCATGGAATTCAATTCCTTTTTTTTTTCCATTTCAAGCAAGAAAATTTGAAACCACAAATGAATTCTATAAAATTTTATGGAATTCATTCATTCTAAGTATAGGCGAAATATTATGAAAAATTAGATATGATAAATTTAATTTCTTATTAAAGTTGAGATAAAAACCAAACATAAGAACGAGTAAATGAAAAATGCAAAATTAGTGACAAATGAATAATTTTTGTTTTTGTGCAATATAAAAAGACAATTAAAAATCATGATTTCAAATTTATCTGTTTTGCCTACTTGTAATTAATACAGCAATAGTATATTAAAAAAATTTCAAGATATTTAAATTAGAAAATTAGAAAATAAGAAAAAAGATATTTTAAATATTTTATATTAGGTAATCTTTCGATATCAAGAAAACAAAAAAAAATAATATAAAAAAAACCAAAGAAAAATTTGTCTGATAATTATTTAGATCGGCTTTCTCAATTTATTCTCCATTTTGTGACAACAAATCTAATACTGTATTGGTCGTACATATGCAACAAATCTTGTAGCATGCATATGATATGAAGAAAAAAAAAAAAGATAGAAATCAATTACCTTTCACCATTGCTATTTTGTCTCAACGATTCCAATAAAACCTTATTAATTTTGGCTCTAATACTTCTAAAACCAAATGATCTATAATTGATGGTGTATATTTTTTAAATGAAAATCTTATGAATCCTTTGGTAAAATAAATATTCTCTATACATAAAGTGTCTTCCACGCTGACGGTACAACTTATTAGTAAAATTTATCTTATGAAACTATTTATATTTTTCTCTATAAATAAATATTCTCTATAGCATTTGTTGAAATTTATAGATAATAGCCATCATGTTAATTCGATATACTTTCTCAATTTCTAAGAAAAATAATAACTTCTCACCTTTTAAAAACATTTCAAACATCTCAATTCATTTCTCTTAAATAATATGAAATTAATTCGCCATTAATTGTTTTAAAATAGGAAAGACACTGTTTAACATGTTTATTTTTTTTCATATGAAACTCTTAATATGTCTGGGCTAATTTCACTCATAGCCATTGTATTTAGGTCAAATTACGTAAAAGTAACAAAAAAAATTTTTTGTTACACAACAATAATTGAATTTAGCAATATTATACACAAAAATAATTATGACCAATTTTTGGCGAAGATCAATGTTGGAAAGTATAGGCGGCACGCCATGTCAGCACCTTATGCCCACGTAAAAATATTATTTATGCCATGTCATAAGATGATGTGTCAATATTGCCATTTGTCAGTTTTTTAAGGGGGTTTTGCCACGTGGCATGATGATATGATAATATATGTGATGATGCGGCATAAACAACATTGCCATATGTGCATAAGAAGCTGACATGGCGTGCCACCTGTACTTCCAGACGTTGGTATTAACCGAACACCGGCAATAATTATTTTTTGTGTATAATATTGCTAAATTCAATGATTGTTGTGTAATGAAATTTTTTACCTAAATACAATGACCATGAGTAAAATTAATTTGACATGTCTTACATATAAATAACACGAAAATTAAACAATTAAGCACTATAGTTAAAAAATGCCTTTCTCAAATTGTGCCATATCATTTTTCTAAAACTTCTCATGATCTTGCTTAATATATTTATAGATACTTGAGAAGTTCGAACTTTAAAATTATAATGAGAAAATGTGTAAAATTGTCAATAATTTGTTGTATCATAAGTAGATATTCGATTATTATTTTTAGATCCAATTTCAAAACTATCTTCATGAATTTGGTATAAAATTACCAAATTTTTATTTGAAAAATGTTTCTAGGTTCTCTAATTGTAAAATTTTTACAATTAAATATTCTTTAACTTTTAGTCTGTCAACTAAGTCTCTAAATATTTATTTTAAATACCTTAATTAGATCTAAACATGGACTTAACATAATGAAAAAGGATAGTTCATGAACTTGATGTAATATATTTTTTTACAAAAATTTCAAATTAGCCACAAATATTTGGATCGTGAATAATTAAATATATCATTAAAGTGTCATGGTTAGACAAAATTAATTACTAAAACCACATCTTAGTCTATATTCATTAGCTTTTATTTTTTTTATTTTTTTTCCGGCTATATCGTTCGGGTTTCACATAACTCGATCACCTTATCAGCAACTTTAACATTCATAAATTCAAAAATTATATATAATAGTCTCCCTAATGTATGAATTTGCAAATATTGACTGTTTAAATAACTGTGGAATTTAAAAATTGTAAATGAACCAAAAGCTATATTATTTTTTTTCTTAAAATTGTGTTGTCATTTTGGTATATATTAAGTTACTGAACTATATTTGTTTTTTTCATTAAGTCCTAATTTGGACCTAATGTGAAGTAAAATAATATTTAAGAACTCAATATAATACGTTAAAATTTTAATACTTAATAGAAATAATATATAATTTAGGTACCTATAAATACTTTTCTACAAAAAATAATTTGAACAAAATTTATCAAATTTATTAGTACCGGAGCAAAATTAAGGGAAAAAAAAACTATTGGTAAAATTGGCATGTCATAAAGTTGGCAGCAATTCTGCATTTTTTTTCCAAATTGAACTCTAAAATATAAGATGAATATTACTAAACAAAATTTTATTAATTGTGGTATAAAAATTGAAGATAAGTGATAAAACCTAAAATGTCTTTATCTTGTAAGAAGCAGAGCTGGCAGTTGAAGGGCCGATCGAATGGATGGACCTGCAAGAAGGAGTACCCGGTCGGATCTAGGCGTTAGCACTCCGAAGCTTAAGTTAGTAGCTTTTAGAGAAAGAATGCTTAGAGAGAGAAAGAGAGTCTCAAATATTCAATACCAGGAGCCATTGTGTTTTAGGCTATTTATAGGAGTTCTTTGGAGGGGTACTCAAGTACCTGGGGAAGTGATAACTGGCAATTGGAGCAGGTGAGTAGCGATATGATAGGGGACAGTTGGAGAGTATGGACGTTGGCTTGTATCAGTGGGCTGACAGGACGTACTGTCCCATCAGTCCGATCGGACATCATGTCTTCTTATTTTGACTTCTAGCTCACGTCTTTCCCTTTTGCCATTGGGCTTGGGCCATGTCAAGTATTGTTGGGCCAATCCTGACTTGGCCTTTGGAGATGTATTTTCCATAGTTATCACGTGTCACCCTCCAACAGGTCCGATCGGACGATGTATAGCTTTATTATTTTGGCGAAATTTTTGAATTTTTGGGAGGCGCCCGCTTGAGGAGATGCGTCCATTCAATTCAAACAGCTGTCTTGCATTTAATGCTACACGTGCTTCTAGAATGATGCTTCGTTCTTTGCAACCGCAGTAATGGGTTGAGAACACGTGGTGTCCATCTGACGGGGAGGCTTTAGAGTATTCTGGAAGCTTTTCACCTATAAATAGGCAAGTTTGAAGCAGATTTTCTTCACTTTTCAGTGATCCTTAACAAAATTCTACCAAAATTCCTTTGTGAACTTTGCTATTTGAAACCCTTGCCAAAAATTTTGTTGAGGAAAGTATTTCAAATTTCGGATAATTTCAGAGTATCTACGAGATTAGCCAAGTAAGTAAACGATCCCTGCTTTTGATTTTATTTTTCATTTGTCGCATATACTCTTTCACTTCTCCTCCTCCAACAAAAAGAATGGCTTCAAGTAGTAGTCAACCAATAGACAAGAGTTTATTGGAGGATTACAACAATCATGAGCCGTTTGCTCAGCCTTCGCGATTGACAAAAGCGAAGGTGACGAAAATTCCTTCTCTGTACCACCTTCCTGTAGAGGTGTCGGTGATGGCCTACCCTGCTTTCATGGCAATTACAGAGGGACCTTTGGGCCATGAAAGGAATGAATGGTTTATTTGCCATTTATGGAGTTTGGATGCAGGAATGAGGCTTCCCTTTGGTGTGTTCGAATCGGTAATGCTTAGGGGTTATGGAATTGCCCCCAACCAGTTGCATCCGAATGGATGGAGAATGGTAGCCTGTTTCAAGATCTTACGCAAGATAGAATTAGTGGCCCCCACTTAGGACCTTTTTATTCACTTTTTTATATTTTCGGTAGTGATGGATCAAAATATTACTTTACCAGCAGGCAAGATCGGAAGCTCTTTGCCGTCCCATCCTCCATGAAACATTTCAGGGAAAGATACTTCTTGGTGGCGATGACTGGTGGTTTTGGAGTACCACTAGTCTGAATGATAGGGGCCACAATTTTGAAAGATCATGCTATCCGTCGGTCTATGTATGAAACCGACATCAAGAAATTGATGGATGTCATGGCGAGGAACGGTCGGTCCTACGACTCTAATTACCTTTTGAGTACTCTGTTCGAGTCTGTAGGCTTTGATACTGGCATTAGCATAGAATGTGAGCATTAGTATTGGAGTGTGGAGAAGGATGTCTATTTTGCTAACTCATATATTACATGTGCATTTATTACATGTACCGAATTTTAAATGAGGTACTTATCTTTGTTTGGTTTTGCAATGCAGCTACAAACGAAATGGCGAGAGGAGAGGAGGCTGCAAAATAATTAGTCAATCGAGCCAAAGCCAAAAGGGAGGCCGATCGTTTGGCTAAAGAGGAAAAAAGGGCTAAGAAGAGGAAAATCCTGCCTGCTTCTAAGGTCCAAGCTTCCAAAGGTGCAGCTGGTGTTCCTACCGTTGCAATAATGACTTCCTCTTCTGCCACCGTGGTTGTCCCCACAACCCATCCACCCATAGTCATCTCAAGCCCATCATTACCCCTTAGACCACGACGAAATAGCATCCTTTTAGGCTACTGCAGCTAAGGGATGAATCTAACGAGGAAGAGCCACGATCATCCCTCATCACCTAACCGTCTTCTCAGCGATCGGGATCATTGGCAGATGACACAGGATATAAGAAGATTGAAGAGGCAGTAAGGAGGAAGGCTGCTGAAACTATAGTCACTATCGATGCTCGGATCGCCGTCAGAAGCAAGGAGATAGCTCAAAATGAGCCAAGTCGACAGTCTTCAGGGAGAACTTAAGAGGGTCGGGCTTTGCCTTTGGAAGACATCCTGAAAGAGCGGATTGGCAAGGATTGTTCCGTGACCAACAGGGGCGTATCATCCTTCATTTGCCAAGGTCTTGTTCAGGAGAGTTGTTAGAGAGTATGCCCTAGAGCCCATGTAAAAAGGATGTATTTCATATGTATGAATTCATATTCTTAATAAAAGGCATCATTCATTTATTAATGCTATGTTTAAATACCTGAGTTTGTAAATCTTAAATTAATAAATGAAGTCCTAGATATTATAAACACAGTGTAAAGGTATTCATGAAAGTTTTTATAATATGAGATGTCTATTGCATGCAAATATGTTAATATCTAAATATCCCTAGTCATAGAATTAACAAGACAGGACATTGTTAATTTGGACAGACTAGCACATGTTATGCTTCTTGAATGGTTCAAGCAGTGGTTCTCATAATTATGATTATAGAAGATAATCAAAGTTAACATGTGGATGCTTGTTAGAAGAACAAGTTTATTGGAGACCTGCAAAGAGAATTCTCATATGGATATTAAATCTATATTAGTGAGGAATCTCTTCATAGCTGTTGTGCAAGTATCCTAAGACTTGAGATCACCAAAGTTATTTTAAGTAGCAAGTGATATATTTTGACTCCATAACTGATTACTTCCAACTAGGGGTGAACATAGTTAGGAGATTGGGTATATCATGACCTACTTGAAGATAGTTGAGTGATCGACAAAGGATTCACCGTCCCAGATTTATTAAGGGAAGTTATCTCATATGATTCTATAATTGCCTTGTTCAAAGAATCTCTGGCCAGAGTAATATGCCAAGATGGATAGAGATCCATGAAGGGCATTTTGGGAACAATGGATAAATTAATATAACATACATAATTAGATTTATATGAGTTGATAGAAATTCATACTCAGAATCTAATTGAGATAAGAGTTGTGAAAGGAGTAATTGCACGACAACTTTTTCTATAGAAGGGTATAGTCAAACCACTTGACTTTCCTGATATTTGGATAGTCATGATGCCTAGCTAGATGCTAATCATGACTTGTATGATGATGTATTATGAATATCAATAGGGATTAATAAAATGATTTAAAGGAGTTTAAATCATGTGAGTTTTGAATATAACTCATAATTACGTATTATACTGCCAATATGGACAGGAACCCAATAGGTCATACACATATAGAGAAAAGGATAAAATGGTAAAATGACAAGGATAATAATATTTGATATTATTATGGGGATAGAGAAGTGAATAAGAGAATAATTAATTAAAGAGTTTAATTAATTATGATCAAGTAAAATTGTTCGCAGAACTTTTTAGAAATATTTTGTAAAATAAACCTAATTGAAATAATGTATTTCATAATAAATTATTATTGGACTATAAGTATTATAGGGCTGATATAATAATTAATAGATCCATTGGAGGAATTAAAGAGTTCCAAAGAAGTGAAGTTGGCGTAGAAACCCTCCAGAGGAAGGGTTACACGCCAACTACAAACAAAAGGGCTTAGAGGCCTAATTCTTGGACCAAAATAAATTAAATATATTTCATAAGTGTTAGGGACCCTACATATTTAATTTGGTTTGATTTGGAATTCATTTGGGTAATTAAATCCAAGTATATGCACAAAGGGCCTAGTTTGTGGGTTTTGTGCATAGTCTTTTGTGAAAGGGCTTAAATTGGATTTAATTGAGCCCAAAAATATTATTAATAATTCCAGAAGCCCAATTAATATTTTTTTCAGCAATTTTAAAGAGCCCAATCCTATTATGAAGTTGGATTTTTAACTTAACTATAAAAATCCAAGTTATAGGGTTTTAGGGTTAAGTGTGAACAATTAAGAGAAAACATTTTTCTCTCTTTTCTCTCAACCCTAGCCACCACTCCCCTTGCTAGCATCTAGGTAATTTCTACCAGCCCTTGTTCTCTTCCTTTGTTGGTTCATTCAATCCTTCTCTAGTGTGGATTACTCATTGGAGGTGTTCGATTTTGGACACTGTGGTTTGCAACAATAAGAGGGAAAATCAACTATACAACAAAAATCAAAGGTGATTTTTCTTATTCTCATTAATATGTATATTGTAAATTCATGGCAAGATCAGATCTATTGGTTAAAAATTTTAAATTTCGCTTATGTATGAGATGTATGTAATTGATAATCCCCAACAAGAGTGACTTCAAGGCGATGACGGAGCTTAATTTGCTCTCCTGAGAGTACGAGTTATTTCAGCAGCAGAGCTTGGAGGTAACGCTTGCGTCTTTTGCTTTTCTCTCCATTTTTTCTTTTTCTTCTTCTTCTTCTTCTTCTTCTTCTTCTTTTTCTTCTTCTCTTGTTGACTAGTTTCTCCACTCTTTTTTTTCATAGCTAATCAAAAGGGGGCTTCGTATCCATGGCATGGCGTCTTATACCCGAGCAAAGTGGGAGGATGCCATTTGGAAAAAGAAGGAAGCTAAGGCTGCCAGCGATGCGACGAAAAAGGAAGCTGTGGTTCTAAGGTTGGAGGTAGAAGAGCTAAAGTGGGAGAAAGGTCGATTGGCCCAAGACCTCACATCTCGACAAAGCGAGGTGGACCACTTGAAGGGAGATGTGGCGTGCCTTACTGCTAATAATGCCTTGTGCAAGAAGTACGAGGAGGAGGTGGACAGGCTAAGGGGCGAGTGTTCATAACTTACAAATGACTGCCTTAAAGCCAACACTGACAAAGACAAGGTGCTTGAATACAAAGATAAGGCTCTGTCAGAATGCGACCTTCTTCTAAGAGAAAAGAATTTGATGGAGACAGCTTTGGCAAAAAAGGAGGTAACTTGGGCTGAAATATTGGTGAAAGAGCTGGATGCTCAAAAGGAGGAAGTCCTTGACTAGTTGGGCAAGGTCCAAAGGAGGTTGCTGACTCGATTGATTTATGCAGCCAGACAGCGATTCCCTGAAGCTGATCTTGACTGGATGGAGGATCTAGGGGTTCTTCTCGATCCTCCTTCTAGTGATGATGATGAGGAGGCCTCTCAGAATGGGAGGACTGAAGGGGCAGCAAAGGAAGCCCCTTTAGCATTAGAGGCGGCTGTCAATTTGCCGACTGAATCCAAGGTCGTTCCTCCTCCACTCGCAGAGCTTGAAACCCTGGCCCCTTTGCCAATGGAGCCAGAACCCATAGTGTCTCCGCCAGCAGAGCCCAAAAATGGTAAACCCACTGCTGAGACCGCTATAGAGCCTACCGCTGAGCCCATTGTTGCCATGGTAGAGATTGTAGACATAGAGGCTTAGCTTTCTTATCACTTTGTATAATTTTTTGTATAACAGATTTCTTCGTTCTCTGTAACTTGTAAGAATTCCCCATATATATATAAAATTTTTGTTTGCCTTTATTTAGAGCAAGATTCGTTATAAAATTAACTAAGTAAAAAAGCAACCTTTATAGAGAATGTACAAAATCAACTATGGAGAGTATATGAGTACTTCCTAAATCATAGAAACATTGTAGTGTATGACTCTTCAAGGTCAACAATCGTTTGATTTGATCAGCGCGAGTCGTGAAAATTTGACCACTTCAGGCGCAGTCGGTGACTTTGTAGTTTTTGGTATGACCAAGGTATTATTCGAGCAGATATAAAGATCGACTATTCATTAGAGAATTTGGCAATTTCGTACGTTAAGTACGGGGGAGATATAACTTATTCAATTGCCATGTTTCGCATTTTGGGTGCAAGATAGACGTTGGTGGAGATGAAGTGAAGAAATTTTGCCAAATCTATTGGTCTGAATGGAGAAAGGTTTTCGCATTTCGAGATAAGCATTAAGCCTTACCTCGCTGTGGGAGTTGCAATGGAGGAAAGCTTTCACATTTTGGGCTCGAGATGGAGAAAAACAAATGACCTGCGAACAAACATCAAGACTAACAAACAAATAAATGAAAACATACCTTTTTTTGAAGATGAAGAAAAATGGAGAAAATTTTCTTTATTGAATGTGAATTTAATACACGATTATACATAGTACTTCTTGAGTACTTCAACATTCCATCTTCTGGGAATATCCAACCCTTCAAGAGTTCTTAGTTTATAAGTATTGGAGCTTAAAACCTTGGAGATTTCATAGGGGCCTTCCCAATTTGGCATTAGCATCCCAACTTTGGCATTTCCCAAGCTTATATCTGCCCTTCTGACTACCAGATCACCCACGTTAAAGGTTCTTGCCCTTACTTTTGTGTTGTGGTATCTAGCGACTCTTTGTTTGTAGGTGGCAATTTTGGCATAAGCATCTTCTCTTCTTTCTTCTAACAGGTCCAAATCTTGGCATCTATCCAGGACATTCATCCGATTGGAATAGAATGTTGCCCGATAGGATGAGAGACCGATTTCTACGGGTATCATTGCCTCAGAGCCGTAGACAAGAGAGAATGGCATTTGATGAGTGCCAGCTCTTGGAGAGGTCTTGTAAGACCATAAGATGCTTTGTAGTTCTTCAATCCAATTGCCTTTTGCCTTGCCAAGTCATTTTTTCAGGCCTTCCAGGAGTGTCCGATTGGAGACCTCAGTCATCCCATTGCTTTGGGTATGGGTGATAGAAGTGAACTTAAGGCCGATATTGAGGCTTTGGCCAAAGTTTCTAAAGATCGAACTGTCGAACTGCTTGCCATTATCTATAATGAAGACATTAGGTAAGCCATACCTGCAAATGATGTCTTTTCAAGTGAAATTTTTGACTTTCTCTGCCGTGATTGCTGTCAGAGGTTTGGCCTCGATCCATTTGGAGAAATGATCAATGGAAACAAGGAGGAACTTCATTTGCCTTTTTCCTTGGGGAAAAGACCCTAAGATGTCCAGGCCCCATTAGTCAAACGGCCAGGAAACTCCAATCGAACTTTGATCTGCTGCCGACTACCTGATGACTCTTCTATGGATTTGGCATTGCTTGCATCTTCTCACCTTTTCTTGAGCATCTTTCAGGATGTTTGGCCAGTAGTATCCATTTTGGAGTGCCTTCCTTGCCATGGCCTTACTAGCTTCGTGTGCTCCGTAAATGCCTTTATAGATATCCTTCAGGATATACTCTCCTTCCTCCTTCGTTATGCACTTGAGCCAGGGGTGACTGAAAGCTTTTTTAAATAATTCACTGTTAATAACATAATAACTCAGGGATTTTCGAGATACCTTTCGGGCTTCTGCCTTATCTTCAGGCAATTGCCCTGTTTGTAGGTACCACTTGATGAAGCTCATCCATGTTTCCTGAACTGACTCAATTTCCATCATTTTTGGTTCGTCTAAGGAGGAGGTTGGTTGGTAAATGATGGTTATACTTTCTTCCATCAACCCTTGTTCGAAAGCAGACATTTTGGCAAGCCGATCAGCTGCTAAAGTTTGATCTCTTGGCTCCCTCTGTAGGACCCATTCGGATCCGTATTCTTCTAGCATCTTGATTGCCGCTTTGACCTTTCCCAAATATCATATCATGTTGGGTTCTCTAGCCTCGAAGGTGCCTAAGACCTAGCTCGTCACAAGCTAGGAATCTCTTTTGATGACGACCGAGCCCAGTCGGATGGCATGGAGCAATCTCAGCCCTTACAAAAGTGCCTCGTACTCTGTCATGTTATTTGAAATTTTAAAGCTGAGCTTTATTGCATACCTTATAATAATGCCCAAGGGGCCCATTATCACAATGCATGCACCTCCTCGGTTGTCATTCGAAGCTCCATCCATGATCATTTCCCATTTTGCAGGTTGCGAGTGACTGGTTACTTCTTCGCCAGCGAATTCAGCGATGAAGTCCACCAAAGCTTGAGCCTTGATTGCTTTCCTGGGGTCGTACCTCACGTCCCATGATTGGAGCTTGATTGCCTATCCCACCATTTTTCCCTCCAAGTCCAGGGTCTGGAGAATTTTTCTGATCAGTTGACCCGATCGGACAACTATTGTATATGCTTCGAAGTATTGTCTCAGCTTCTTTGTGAACATCATGAGGGCGATGATGAGTTGCTCGATCGAACCTTTTTTCAATTCTAGGCCTCTGAGCACTTGGATTACATAATAAATAGAGCCTCACCAGAAGTTGACAAGTACAAATACAAATTTTCACCTGAAAGTGGTCGGCTGAGTAATGGTGGATTGATAAGGAATTTCTTTAGCTCATCAAAGGCTTGCTGGCAATCAGCGTTCTAGTTGAAGGCTTCGTTCTTCCTCAATTTCTTGAAGAAGGGGGTGCATCGTTTGGCTGAGGAGGAGATGAACCGCCCAAGGGCTGTTATTCTATCGTTCAGCTTCTGAGCGTCCTTCACACTGCTTGGTGGCTACATCTCCAAGATTGCCTTTATTTTGTCGAGGTTGGCTTCAATGCCCCTTTGGGAGACCATAAAGCCTAAAAATTTACCTGAGGGCATCCCAAAAATGTATTTATCAGGATTGAGCTTCATCTGGATTTTATTCAGTGTGTTGAAGATTTTTGCCAAATCGGCAGGATGTTTTTCAGGGCTTTTGCTTTTGACAATCATATCATCCACGTAAACCTCCATATACTGCCCGATTTGATCCTTGAAAATCATATTCATTAAGCGCTGATATATGGCACCCGTATTTTTTAATCCTAATGGCATGACCTTGTAACAAAAGGTGCCATCATCCGTGATGAAGCTGGTCTTCTTCTAATCCAATAACCACATCATAATTTAGTGGTATCCAGCATACGCATCGGGAAGGAAATAGATGGTGTGACCCGTAGTGGCATCCACCAATTGGTTTATGCTGGGCAGGGGGTAGCTGTCTTTTGGGCATGCTTTGTTAAGGTTCGTGAAGTCAATGCACATTCACAGCTTCCCCAATTTCTTTTTTACCAGAACAACGTTGGCTAGCCATTCAGGGTAGTCAACCTCTTGAATTGTTCCCACTTTTAGTAACCTATCTACTTCCTCAGAGATAAATCTCCTGCGATCAGGAGCATGCCTTCTCAACTTTTGCCCAATTGGCTTGCAAGCTGAATCCACATTGAGTTTGTGGGTGATTACATTGGGGTCGATCCCGGTGATGTTTTCTGGCTTCCAAGCAAAGGATGCCTGGTTGATCATTAATACCTGCATAACGGCCTCCTCAACCTCTGTGCTCATGCTGGTGCCAATTTGAATAGCCTTGCCTTTCGCAAGCATCCTTGTCTTGACTTCTTCTGCAGGATCCATTCTCAGTTCCTCCGACTACTCAAGTCATTCCAGACCTGGTTCCACCAACATGGCTTCTTTATGGTGCTTGATCATGGCAATATAAGCTTCCCTTGATGCCTTTTGGTCGCCTCTTAGGATGGCAACACCTCCCCTAGTCGGGATTTTAATTACCATGTAACGGATGCTGGTAATAGCCCTGGTTTGAAATAGTAGAGACCTGCCAAAAATGGCGTTATAAGAAAAAACCATATCAATAACCATAAATGTTACCTTGCAAACATGGGTGAGAGCTTCTTGGCCAAGTTCGACG
>CM075819.1:36717790-36743506 GCA_037975025.1 Excoecaria agallocha
GAAAAATTGTTATTATGTGGTTCTATTTAAAGGACAATTGGAATAATGAAACACCAAGTTGAATTCTATCAAAACAACGATGTCCGAACTTGAATTATTGCTAAAGAAAGGCCGGTCAAGCAAATCGGAGCAGAGGGGTGGGCAATTGATTTTGACTTTCCTGTTAGTTGCCCTGGGACACAATGCTATCTGAAGATTTTTAACAGTCTTGAAGTTTGGCCCTTTATAAATATAGACTTGCCAAAGATTACAATCAATTGGTCCTGTTGTAAAATACCTGTGCAATGCATAGAACTTGCCAAGGAAAGCTTAAAGAGAGGGAGAGTGAGAAGAAAAAGAGATATCATGGATAAAAGTTCAAACAGCAGAATTTTGTGTTGTGGGAAACTAGAGGAACAAAAGTAAGCCTAGTCCAGGGCCTTGATTAATTGTTTTTATTCTTGGAAAATATAAGTCAGTTATTATTAGAGATTATTGATTCTTTAAAAGTCATTCAAGAAACAAATTTAGCTGAATCTTTTTCATGCTAGCTTCCAACTTCTTTAGAAATCATTTTTTTTTCTTTTCTTTTATTTACATCAATATCTGGGTCAATAGAGATCATATGAGATTTGTGGATGACAAATGTAGTTATTATAAATGCTGAAGTCAATAAGTATGTCATTGCTCAGTTCTCACAATAAATGCCATGATCAACATTATTGCTTTTTCTTCACATAGCCTGACAATTGAAAGTTCATGACTTTACTAATATCTGCTAGAGTCTATGCAAGGAGCTCTTGCCATGCTTTTTGGGATGGTTTTGATTTGTTTCTTGGAAAGCTTTATTTTGGTTTAATATTTATGATTTTTTATTTATTTACTCCAAGGCACAAGGGCTGCGTAGATGCATTGAAGAGATTGTCTTCTCCTTTACTTATCCTAGGCTTGATATGGAGGTTTGTTATATTCTGTTTTCTTCCTGCACTTTTATTATCCTAACCCTTGCAACATTTAATATGAAATTTTTCTACCGGTTCTTGGGGTTTCAGTGACTTTAGTTTAGCTAAAGGATTATAAACTTCTTGGAAGCATATTTTTCTCTTTATGATGTTGAAATCTATCCGTTCACTTGGAACCTTTACGCTTATCTTAGGTCTCAAAACACATGAACCATTTGCTGAAGGCACCATTTTGTATTCATCCAAAAACAGGTAACTACCTTGAGGATCTATTGGTACCAACTATTAGTTCCATGGGCATGGAAAATGGTTTAAAAGTATCAAATTAAACTTGACATTGTGAAAGTTTTATTTATTGTAATTATTATTTTCTTGTCTTCATTGCTTCTTATATGTAGATTAAGGCTCTATGTGTATGTCTTTTGCATTTTCTGGTGTTCGGACTATCAGGAATTGCCCGTTTTATTTTTTGTTTTTATTTTTGGTAAAAAGTAAGCCAATAAGAAGGAAAAGGACTCTTTCCAACACAGGAAGTGATTTTCAGAATTTGATAAACTCATAAAAAGAAGATCCATTAGTGTACTGACCATCATCAATTCATTTCTCTGCTTTATCGAGCGCTGGCAACCACTAAATATATTTATTTATTTGTTTGCATTATTTTCTTTTGCTTGACTGTAAATTGAGAACTATGAAATATCATATATATCTATGTATGTAATATATGTATATATATTTTTGGATTCTTTGAATGTCTTTAATTCTTTTCGGTTCTATTCTATTCAAACCTTGTGTTTATATGTTAATTTTTTTATTCACTTTGCTCTAGGACGTGTTTGTGTGCCTATTGATCCTCAACATTGTGATGAATTTGATCCTACTGCAGTCCCAACAATTTCTCAGGTGATGAATTTATAAACTTCTAACATGCCAAGCTTAATTTCATTATTCATCTCCATGACTGCTTTCTAGCGATCAGACTCTTTAATTCTAGTTTAGCAAACATATTAAATTTGTTCTTGTTGAGTCACTCTTTATTTGTAATGTAGATTATTTTCAAAAACATCCACCTAAATTAGCTATAGGGATGAAAATGCTGTGAAAGAAAATTGTCTTTCCATGTCTGGTGCTGTTAGGATAACCTCTCTCATCTTTCTTTTCTTGGCTTGTTTGCTTTTGGATTTTCCTTGCTTTGCAGATTATACCAACTAGTTTCAATGCATTGTTAGGTGAAAATTTACACAGCTTTCGCTTGTGAACAAAAGTCTAGGAAAAATCAGCATCACACAAATTGCGTCTCTTTTTATTGAAAACTATGAATAACTTTATCCTGTTTTTTGTCTCTTTTTATTGAACACTCTGAAATCTAAGTAAAAGGGCTGGAACCTCATCAATACCTATGAATTTCTGGTTTCGTATCTATTAAAGTTTTTGAGATTCCTTGTATAATTATTTATTGGGCAAAAACTCTGAAGAACTTTATCCTGTTTTTCTACTGTAGCATATGCTTCTTGTCTGGCTGTTCCTGAAAGTTGAAACCATCAATTTAATTGTTGTTCCTCCTTAGAGATGACATTCAATTTTACATATGAGCATTTTAGAGTTTTAGCTCTTTTATGGAGGCACATAATATTTGATCTCCAGCATTTGAAAGGGGACGTTAAAGTGTATTTTGTTTTTCTTCGCTGCAGTATGAACTACTCTTGATACTTTATAAAGTTGTCCCCATTTCTTTTTATTTTGATAACTATACTTCAATTGCAGCTTTTGGAAGAGCTTAATGTGGGAGGGCTGAGAATGGATGATGATTATGGTATGTCAACATAATGCTAAACCGTTGATTCGTTCATTTTTTTTTGTCCGTTAAAAGGCTTGCTGCACAGTGGTCAGAAAATTAGAAAGATTGGCTTGATTGTGAGAGGTCCTACTAGAGGGTCATGTTCTGTATTTTGTAGATTCCAATTTCGTAGGAATTTTCTTTTTGTTCTTATTTTATGGGTACCACTTACGTCTTATGTATTTGTTCTATATCACTTTGATGACAGAGTGGGAACGAACTTCACTTGGAAAATCAATCAGCTTTTTTAGGTCATCATTCTTACGTCCTCTTTTAAAATCTTGCAAGGTAAATTGGGAATCAACTTGGTTGCCACTGTTTCATAACTTAGAACTAGGCAGCATATTTATAGTTTCAGATGTGTTGACTCTTTCAACTTTTCCAAATCAATTGTTGCCTGTCATCGCCTGGATGTTTTTCCAAGTATAATTTAATCCTAGAAGCATTGCAATTTGCAGGAAGAGATGGAGAGTTCTCACAATGCTAAACTGCAGCAGACGAAGAACTCGCTCAGTTGGTAATGCTTCGTTTATTCTTTCGCATCTAGTAGGCCTTGTAGCATCTAGTTTGTGTATAAGCTTCACAGTGTAAGTTTATGATACTGAATATGTTTAAATTGTCCTTGCACTGTAATTAAATATTGAATACTTACTTTTATTGGCACTATTCTCCGGCCTTATGAAAAGAGTTACCAAGTAATAGTGTCATTCTAGGCGAATATGCAGTTTACTTTTGAGCTATTGAATAATACTCCTTGGTGTCAAAAAGCTGGCTCACCCTTCGTTTTTTTTTTTTTCAAAAAATTTGTTAAGGTGATTGAACTAATGCATTTTTTCTGACGTCCCTGGGATGGCAGCTGGTCGGGTTTTTTTAAATATTTGATCCGCTCTGTTTTGTTTATCGAGGGTATGAGTATTTGTACACGGATTTGAGACAGATTTGGGTATAAAAGATAAAATTTGTCGCGATCGGGTATGGGTTTTAGTATCTCGAGTACCTGCTACTTGAATCTGTTTATATATTTTTTCGTGAATAATAATTATTTATACATACCCATCCCATTTAAATTCTATTTATTTGAAAAATAATTTAAAATTGTAAGTGATGATTTAAATCTTCAAAGAGTTTTTAACTCTATTGAACTTCAACATGCAGTCAAAAATAAGAGTTTGAATGTTTTACTTTAATTTTATGATATTAATGTACCGTTTTTAATTTATAATTTTTTTATGAAATTTTTTTTAGACATTGATTAAAAAGTTTATTAAGATTTTTAATTTTCTGATTGTTTTATAACTTGCCATTATATTAAAGTTATATTTTTTAATATAAATTCATGTATTGGTTAAATTGATAATTTTACCCGTGGATACTTGTAGGAATTAATAAATGCTTTCTGGTGTGGGTAGTAGAGAGATAAATTTAAATAGGTTTTGAAACCCAATATATTAAAATTAAATGGATTTGGCAATAGATCAGCCAATTTTTAAGAGCATTCACTTCGATGCCATCCTTAAATGTCCTTACATTTATTGGGGACTCTCTTCATTCTTTTTTATCAGTTATTTTTATTATGATTAAAAAATAATAAACAGACTTAAATTTAATATTAAATTACGTTATTAAAATTAAATTCTCAAATCTGATTGGTTCTAATTTTATTGGAAAAAAAATAAATTGAAAAAATAAATTAAATTATATTAAAAATCTAAAAGTGATAGATAAATAGAATTTGAATTTTACTAAAAAGTGACAGATAAAAAAGAACAAAGAGAATATTAGTGAAATAAGAAATACTAATAATTTACATTTGTTGATTATCAAGCACATTAAATAGATATTATAGACACAAATTAATTACTTTCTTTATTCACAAATAGCCAAATATGTGTTTACTTTTATTTTTTCAAAAATTAAGAAATTCATTACCCTATGTTTTCTCAAAAAGAAAATTAATTTATTAATCATGTTTTGAAAAATTAAACTGTTCTCTTTGTTCCATTCGTCGCAATAATTTTTGAGAGATTTTTGTTACATTGAAAATGACAATTTTCAAGAAAAATTAATTATATGTTTTTCTTTTTTACCCTTATGTATGCAAAAAATAAATAATAAATAAGGATGAAAAAAAATTAGTAAAAAGATATTTCAATAAAATAAATTACAATGAATATTTCACAAAATCGATTTTAATCAATGAATCTCTTGATTTGTGTGAAGAGATAAAAATTATTGCATCAAATAAAATAGAGAAAATAAAATTTATTGTACAGAGAACATATTTAAAGAATTATATTTAAATATACCACATTTCTTAAAGTGAGCACTTATTTATGAACATATAAAAATAGAAAGATAGATATTTATTTGTGAACGGAAAAAAATAAATTATAGTGTTAAAAAATAAAGTGAAGAAAATTTGGCACAAATAAAATTTAGGACACTGTCGTCTTGTAAGACCAGATCTTGGTGCAACCGGGCAATGCTTAAAAACAGGTACACGACCAGATATTGGAGCAAAATGCTTAAAAACAGGTTAGACCACGCAGCCATAATAGGCCATGTTTCATGGTCCTCACAAGCAGAGACACGTTTCACAGTACTTTGAAGGTACCTGAAGGAGCAAAAATGTACATACAAAAATTTTTACAAGTCCAAAATTTTGAAATAAATAAATAAAAATCTGGTTAGAAGTCCAAAATTTATTTCCCATTTGTATTGCAATGATTGCAAGTAACCACAAAGACTGATTCACTGTATTTTATTAATTTATATAATATTAGCTTGTATAATATTAGCTTTATAGCATTAACCTATACAATATAAGCCTGTATTATATTATACAACGTTTGATATAAAATTGTATTAACATATAATATTTTATATTATATTTAGTATATAATATTGCATTGTATTATTTTTTAAAAATTTAAAAATTACGTAAAATTAAATTATTTTGAATGTTACCAATTTAGGCAAAAGTATTAATTATAAATTACAATTTTTCGTACATTAATCAATATTTTTTTTTAAAAAGGCATAAATTTCTTGAAATCAAATGTATATTAATAGATAAATTAACAATCAAATAAAAATTCATTAATAACATTTAATTATATAGTTGAAATATATTAACAAATGTGCTATTATTAATAATTTTATACATAGTTCAACAACAAATAAAAATGAATAAACTTCATCATTATTACTTTAGACATAACCAAATAATTAATGAATACAAAAAGTTCATATATATTTTTTTTTTGTGAAAGATGTAACCTAATTAAAAACATAAGTTTTGAAAATCGTAAAATACTGAAATTTAATTACCCTAGTGTAGTAATAAGTAATGTTTAACATTGAAATTTTTTAAAAAAGAAAATAATGCACATGACATCATCATATCAAAACCTCCATGTAGGGGTGTGCAAAAATTGACCCGATCCGATGAACCCGGACCGAATAGATATATTTGGATGAAATTATTCGGATTGTTAGGATCGGTTCAGTTATGGGTATGAGAGTTAATCGGGGGTCGGGTGAAACCCGACTAACCCGAATTTTTAATATATAAATAAAAAAATTATAATTTTTCTATAATATTAATTAATATATAATATATATTTAATGTAATTTTGAAAGTGTTAGTTTATTGTATTTTTAAAATATTTTTATGATATTTAATATTATTTATTTATATTAATTTAGGATTTTAATTTAAATATGTAAATTAAAAAAAATTAATTTCGGGTTAATCAGGTTTTCGGATCGGGGTCCGAAAAAATCGGATTGTTTGGGTTGAAATCCAATATATATATAAGATAGGATCAGATGAGGAAAATATATAAATTTCGAATTTTAGGTTCGGGTGCACACCCCTACCTCCATGGTTATATCCAACTAATTAATTGGCCCCATCTCTGAATCAAAATGGAGCATTATTCAGTACAGAAAAAGGGTAATTGAAAGTCCAAAAAAGAAAAGCCCATCTAGAGCTTTGAAATTAGCTTTCAGCTTATAACGTAAAGCTCAAAAGTGATTAAGTTTGAGAAGAGAAATTATCTTTCAACTTATAATGTAAAGCTCAAGAAGTAACAAGGAAGCAAAAAAGGGAAAGGATGAAATCTTCAAATCCATACAAGAAAAGAAAATAATAATATCAACTGCTATGCATATCGTCAAACCAAATTACCATGAAAGAAATAGAAGTAAAAAATGAAACAAACATTGGATTGTGGTAGGCCCTAATCCAAACACCAGCTTACAGCCATCATCAGAAGAATGTGAGACATCAGTTCTAAAATTGCTTTGAGTACTTCCAAAACCAATCATATTGCAACCTCCATAACTAAGACAGTTCAAGCGCAAGGTTGTATCACCAAAGTTGTCACTCTTTGCAAATTCACAGCTACTATAATACTGTACGCCTTTGCTATTTAGATCCATTAAATAGAAGCCCTGATATAAAACAAAGAAACAACAGGCCCCGCTGCCAAAACGGATTTCAACACATGCTAGAGGTATGTGTTATTATCAAATGTGAAATTCCTATTTACTTAACTCCACCACTGACAAAACCTCATGTGTCTGACCCATCTATCTGGCAACCAGATAAACAAAGCTATTGCCTTTCTTGAGAAATCAAGATTTAAATTAGAAATATATGAAACCCATAGTATAAACAAAAGGATTTTTACTTTAAAAACAAATAAGAAACCCAATAATCAACAAGGGATTTTAAACCAATTCACAACAATTTAAGTTTTCCCGGTTCAAGCTTACAATTTCTCATAAAAATTAACAAAACAAAATGAAACAAACATGAAAAAGAAAAGTAGCATCAGGAGAAAGATGCCAGCAGAGAAGAAAATAAGAATCAATCAAGAACTTAGAACAGAGACCAATTTATTCCAAGCCAAATGAAAAATGAAGTCAGAGAGAGAAAACGAAAAAAAAGAATATACTAACCAGAAAACAAAAACGCAGATCGGTGATGAAAGCTTTGATCGGTGGTCGGCCAACGATACTCCGATGGTGGCTGGCTGAAAAACAGAGGGAGATTTTGGTGACAGTGCCAAATGCGAAACTCAAGGGCAATCAACTAAGGGTTTTGTTATTTAAAAAAAAAAAAGGTGATATAGAATACCAGTTGCAGTGGCTCTGGAGAGGAGGCAGTATCAAAAGTGACAGCGCCGGAGTTGTTCACGGTGTAGTATAGTTTAATATAGTGTTTATGTATTAAATAAACCCATGAGTAAAGAATGTATTATTATCTCCCGTGTAGGTGGGATAAAAATTGAATTCCGAATAAAATAACACCTTTTAATACTGTCCCGTGTATTTTAGAAAAATTAGCCAAACACCCTCTAGGTATTATTTTATACTGTCTCGTGTATTGTACGGGAAACCAAACATAGCCAAACTGTACAGCCCATGCTTAGGGTGCATTTGATAAAATTATAAATTTTTAAATTTTAATTTTTTAAAATTCAAAAATTATTTTTAATTTTTATTATTTATATTTTAAAAAATTATTTTATATTTAAAGATTGAATAATACTTTTTTTAATTATTTATATATATTATGATAATAATTTCAGTGGTGACGATGACTGGGTAGTGGTGACGGTAGCGGAGATAATATTGGTGGTGACGACAGTAGCGGTGGTATTGGTGGCGGCAACGATAATGATGGTGACAGCGACGGTACAGTGGTTAATGGCAGTAGCACGACAGTGATGGTAGTCTGATGGTGGAGGCAGCGACGATGATAACAATGATGGTGGTAACAGGAGCGATGGTGATGTCGGCAGTCTGGTGGTGGTGACAGGAACAGTAATAGCACGATAGTGGCAGTGGCTGTTTGGTAGTGGTGACAGTGTAGACGACAATAGCTATTGCAATGGGGGTGACAACAGTGGTAGCAATTTGGTGAAGGTAACAACGGCAGCGATGATTATGATGGCAACGGTAGTAGCACTTTAGTGGTTGTAGTAGCAATAGTGATAATAAAGATAAAGTAATTAAATTATTGATAAAAATAAAAATTTAAAAATCATATTTTAAAAATTTTTAATTTCTATTTTTGATGTAAAAATTATTTATTTTAATATTTATAAAAATCAAAACAGAAAAAAATCTATCAAACATATTTTGATTTTATTTAAAAAAAACCAAAAACCGAAAATAAAATCCATTCCAAATGCATGCACAACAAATGATTTTAGTTTTTAGTTAAATTTCAGGCACATGCTACAACTTATCAACTAAAACGACATGAGATGTATTACATGGCGCCTACATGCAGCAGAATTATTAACTAAATTACACTGAATATCCAATTTTGATACTTATGAAGTGAATCATCAGCCATCCGAGCCCATTATGATTCCAAGTCAGTAACAAAAAACCACTTGACTGATATTAAACAGAAATAACTAATTTGTACAGAGGAAGCAACTTTTGTTGTTTATGATGGCTAATAGTTTCAGTTATTAAGGGTTGTGCTTGCCGAAATCAGCAGCACCTTGTGCTGCACGCGTCAAAACATCAGAAACCCAGAGTGCTCCCTTTGCGAAGTAACTGCTATTAACTACAGCATTAGCAGCTGCTAGAGCTGCTTTACCTGTGTAAGAAGCCGCAACCACAGCTGCTGTGCCGGTGACTAATACAGCTGATGCCGTGATATCTGAGACATGGTACTTCTCATCCACAGATTTCACAGTTTGCATGCTTTCTTGTATCTTGTCTGTGAGTCCAATTCTACTGCTAAGCTCAGCAACCTTGGCTGCTGCAGTAGCTGATACTTTATGAGATTCATCGAAAGCTTTAGCTTTGATCAATGCATCTTTTCCTAAAATGTATCCTTTGGCTAGCATTGTTTTCACCACTTCCTGAACCACAGTAACCGCTTCTCCAGGGGTAGAAGCATACTGGTTTGCATAAATGCTCTGCAAGGTTTCCTTAAGAAATTTATAAAAAATTTAAAGCAAAGCACAGTTAGGAACATAATTTTGCCCTGCCTCCAAGTTATTGAGCAAACTTTGTCTGCAATTCTAAGAAATTTAAAAAAGTTTTAAGATGAGAATTATAATTGATAACATAACTAATTAAACCTGAGCCTATAGGCCTGGGTCAGCCGAACCTAATTAAATATATACAAATGAATGAACGTCACAATTAATTGTGAGAGCTCATAATTATTCATTAATCTAGACATTACAAAGCATTAAAGTCTATATTAAATCCTACCTATTAAATACACATAGGTCTCCTATATATTCCTATCTCATTATGCTTTCCCCAATTAATTTCTTATTCAGATGATCTAACTTGACTGTTGGGATATTTCAAACTCCACCAGTCCTTTTCTCTCTTGTAGGTATCAATTTCAAATCAATATTTTTCCAAATATGTTATCACTAATGTTTATCCAATAAAAAGAAAGTCAGAATCCATCCAACTTAATCCAATCAATAGCCTATGTATATGTTGAATTGATACCCTCCTAAGAAGTTCTGAACTAGGTTGTACGATATCAGAAATAATCTGAATGATTTTAAGATGACTGCTTCTGAGCTGCCTTAACTTTTATTACCTTCCTGGTTTCTTACTCGATTTATTCTCAAACTCAATTCCCTCCATAACTTAACCAAGGCACAATCCTAGAGATAAATTGCTATCCAGTAGGTCATAAAATGCAAGATCAGTAATTTATTTCCCATAGAAAAGATGAAGTTCCCTGAAACCAGGTAAAAATTTCAAGCAGAAAACCCATGTTCATGATGTTAATCACTGCATTAAACTACCAAAAAAATAGAGCACTGAGAACCACTTCTTACAAGTTTAAGAGATTCATGCATACCGCTGGGGCAACATTGCTGTCAACCTTCATTGCAGGACCATTCCAAGGATAATATTCATCGATATAACTTCCCCATCGTGTTATGCATACACGTTGATCGACAATTGTAGCTCCCTGAAATTATAAAGTTAGTAGAAACACAATGAAGCACAACTGGATAGCTGGCAAATTGAAGAGAAGTATATGTTTATAGACAAGTGAGGGGTAGAAAATAAAATACTTCAAAATCTCGTCCTTGTTAAAAAGTTGTTATATTTATGTTACTTTGGTTAAGCAAATTCAATTAGAGCCAAATGCCTGTCCTTATGAGGAAAAATAATAATTCTACAAGTTTGCAATATGAAAACGAGTTGATGTATTTTTTCACGAGTAATTGTTTCAAGTCTTTTCCTCCATAATGGATTTAAATAAAAAGACTATTAGATTCTCCTCTCGAGTCTTGGGATCCTGAACATCTGCCAAGACGTATAAATCAGATTATATAGGTTTAATAAATATTTCCCTCTCAAACTTGGCACAAAACATCTTTTTCACCTCTAAGCTTTATAAGTGCCTTATAACACACTCAAACTTGCTAAAAATTGCACCTATTCTCCCCGAGTTAACCAAATATCACTAAATATGAGTTTTTTAAAATGGACGTACTACTAATTAATTATTAATTTTATTGTTGCTAAGGAAAAAGAAAAAGAAATTAGATTAATGAAAGGAAAAACAGAAAAAGGTATAAAGAAGGAGGAACAAATAGAAAAAATGATTTTTGGTGTTTTTTAATTTCATGAAGTGCTGGATACAAAAAAGTTGCTCTGTAATAGGCACTTGCAAAGTTAAGGTATGTCAAAAGTTTTTTCTACTAACTTTGAGAAGAAAATTATTTATTAAGCCAATTGTATATAAAAAACTAATACACATTAGTTGTTTTCCAGAAATCTCATATGCTTACACTGAGTAGGATGGCTGTTTCAAGACCATAGGCACCTTTGAATGTAACATATGCAGTGCAAGCATGTTCACCAGATCTGTTAAGCATTCATTGAGTAAAATATAACATGAATCTGTTAAGTTCCGGAAAACATACATTAAATTGTTAAACTAAGACTTCTTCAGAAATTTATAATGTTTTGCAGATCAGAGCATGATAGAAAATACCAACAAAGATTGGCATATAGCATCCAATAGATATCTAAAAAATAAAAATACCCTTTAACCCTCCTTGAGTTAGGAAAATATATTATACAAAACTCCTTTATATTTTTTGAATGCTATTGTCGTAGCAACAAGGGTTTTAGCAACCAACAAGAATCAGTCGCTAAGAAGTAAAAATCAGTCGCTAAACTGCTGCAGCGACAAATTCCGTCAGTCGCTAAACTGTCTTTTTTGGTAGTGACAAAAGAAAACAATGAAGATCTAAAATATTTAATCCCCCTTTTGTTCCAGAAGCAATGCAAATCTTAATAGCTGCAGTGCAGATGTAGGAAACATACCCCTTTTCCTGGGAAAGGAGAAAATTGATGGAACATTGCAACAGAATTATTAAATTAAAAGAAATAATGTCCATATATTCTCAAACTAGATAAGCATTACCTGATGATTTCAATGTGCTCAATCGGACCGCAGTGAGCAAAAAACTCATATACATCATTCGCTGTTGCGCTAGGAGATAAGCGTGTAACTTCAGCTGTAAAACCACCGGGATACATCTCGTTGAGAAAGCTGGATGCAAGTGAAACAAGCTGGAGACCTATAAATAAAATTTTCTCAGCAGCTAATTGTTGTGAACCGGATAGTTTTTGTTTCTAGAAGTAACCATTGCTCACTTCAATGATGTTAGAGATAAAAAGTAATCCATCCATTTTGTTCTGCAAGGAAGACCATGTTATAGAGAATGTTCAAGATAAGGTAAATGTCATAATGGACAATACAAATCATCATCTTGAAGCTTCACAGTAAAAATATATAGGACCATAACCCTCAGTGGTCCCTCCCTCCATCTTATACACACATCTGATAATTCCTAACATCTAACTAGTATGGCATATGAATTATGCAAATCGCTTTGAATCCGCTGATACAGCTATCAAATATTCTAATTACATGTAGCACTAGGATTGATTAGTCCCACAGGGATTTAGACAATTCTCAGGATACCCAATGCATTAAGTAACGCTTTTGGTGGCATTACATGAATGGGGGAATAGCATCAAAATCCATGTAAATGAATATATGATAAATTTCTCTTTTCAATGAAAATGCTCAATTGTTTCTATTTCCGCCAAAATAAAGTTTCTCTTGTATTTCTTATTTCAAGTAATACAGTGCACAGTGCTCACCGCAAGACCTAAAGCTGCTCAAACAGAAAAATACTTGGGAAATAAAGAATTCAAGTTCAAATTTCTAATAAGAAATGTCCCTGAAAATGATATGCCCTTCCTGGGTTTTCACCCAGGGCAATCAAAAGCAAGGTAAAAATTCTAATAACACATAATTGGGGGAAAATAAAATAAAATTTTCTAACGAGGGATACAATTAAACAAGGAACAAAGCTATGAAATTCGAATTGCAGATAGAAAAATTCACAAGGCATATTAATATGAATAAATGGTAGGAGTTAGAAATGGTAAGAAACCAATAAAAGTTTGCAGAATATACTGTTACTAACTACCAATCGATCAATAGTAAACAAACCAAAGTTGTTGATATTATCATCAAATTGACAGAACAGGTATGAGATTACAATTACATAGCATATATACCTGCCGTTGATGAAGGATGAGAAATTGAAGAAAGTCGTAAGCTAAGCTAACTTCAAATTGTGGTTGCTAAATAATATGATTAGCTTGCTGCTATTAACCACGCGCGTGAAATATTGTTAGTTTGTCAGTTAAAAAGCTTGAGAGGCAGTGCGCCATCCAATTCCCATGTCCATAACTCTAAAGCTTAGAGTTAATTACAAATTTACCCATACCATTTTTACCTTTTGTTCAATTTTATTTTTAACTCTCAAACATAGTTATTAAAACAGGACCGGATCGATCGGTTGAATTGGTTTAACCACGAATTGAAAGACTAATTGATTGGTTTAATTGTACAAAATCGAATCGAAAAAAATTGAATTAGACTAGAAAAAACCGGATTGAACCGAAAAACCGGACAAAACCGGATTTTGGCTTAAAAATACAAAAATTTATATTTTTTTGTATTTTTTCACCCCATATATATATATATATTTTTCATTATTTATTTATTTGAAAAAATTAGTATTTTAAATTCTATATGTCACTTAATAATTTAATATACTTATTATATATTTGGTTCATTGTAATCAAATATATGTGTGTATATATATTAAATTTTTATTATTTATTTATTTGAAAAAATTAGTATTTTAAAGTCTAAAAATATCACTTAATAATTTAATATACTTATTATTTATTTGGTTCATTGTAATATATATATATATATATATATATATATATATATATATATATATATATATATATATATATATATATATATGAAATTTTCATAATTTATTTCTTTTATGTGTTTGCTTCATTAGTACTCCATCTAAAAAGAAAAATTTTTTCATGATATGATTGTATTTTTATATTTCTAATATATAATATTCAAAAATCCATAATTAATTACTTGTAATAATAAAATTAAAATTATGTTTTGTAACTTATTATTAGGATATTTGTGATATATATTAATGTTTGATGGATATTTTTTTAATTTTTATACAATACTATTTATAAAATTATAATATTTTATAATATTTTAAAAATAAAAAAATCCGGTTGAACCGATCGAACCACGAACCCCAGCCTCGTCGGTTCTTTATCCGGTCCGATTTTAATAATATTGCTCTCAAACTCGACAAACTTTTAATTTAAACCCCAATATATATTTATTTGTAAATGGTCTAGAAACATTTTTAGACATAAATAATTTTATATATTTAGATAATTAACAAAATTAACCTTTTTAAAATTTACAGTATTTATAAATGTATACAATAATGTAAAAACTTTTTTAAACATAAATAGCTTTATATATTTAGATAATTAATAAAATTAAGCTTTTTATATTTTAATAGGACTATGATAATACTAAACCGCTAATTTAGTATATTGTAACCACAATTAAAATAATAACTTAGGAATCAATTTTAATCTTTTTTTTTTACAAAAAAAGTCCATAAATTACTTAAAAGTATTTTCCTATTCTGCTTATTTTTTTCTCCTTTTCCATAATTCAGCAATTTTTGTTTATATATTTCTTCAACTTTTTTTAATTAAATCAAGTTTATATATCCATTCCTGATTCAAATTAAATATTCTTAAAATTTTTACTTTTATAAATAGAAAATGTCAAAATATGATCGTATAACCTACTTTTATCAATATATATATATATATATATATATATATATATATTGTGTAAGAGTTTGGGATATGCTCATTATTTACGAGATGATAAATTAGTTTCGATATAAATGAGATAATATTGGAACATGAAATAATTTATATGAGATTAGTTGCATATTAGGTTTTTTCTTAATTAAAGAATCCACCATTTATGTGTGCATTAATATGTGCAGTTACATATTAATTTCATAACTGGCATATTTATTATTTTCTTATTAATATTGTAACTTCCAATTTCATTTATCATTATTAAGGAAATTATGCATTCCTTAATTGGAGCCCTATATAAGGGCTCAGTTTATTCATTTGAAAAAAAAAGACAAAAATTAGAGATATCAAAATTTTATCAGTTTGTTTCATCGCATATTCTCTATTTTTAAAGGGGTTTTTAGTTCGTGGATCTATACTTTCATCCCGTAGCTCGTGACACGTGGGTGATAGGCTTTGCCAGTAATGTAAAACAATCGATTTTCACTTTCGCTTTAACGCTCTACGCTTCAAGAGGTATTTATGTCTATTTTTCGCAATGTATCGTAATATATATTTCTTTTATTGGTATCAGAGCCCATATTTTTTGCGTTCTGGCATGTCTATTATGTAAATATATTTTTTTTTGTGAAAATTCAAACATGTTGATAGGTTGATATGATATGCATATTGATACTCTATTTGTATGTATGTATTTTTTTTATCTGTATATTTTTTGTGTATTTGTACATGAAAAAAATTAATTAAAAATTCATAATTAAAATTTTAAGTGGAATTTTTTTACTTTTGACCATACTCTTGGACTTAGGGACCTCGAAAACCCCACTTAGACAAAAATTTGGCGGCCTGAAACCACCAAGAAGGCGGCACGTGGCTTGCACGTGCCACCAATGTGCTGGGCGCGTCTCCAACACATGTCTGGTCATGCACGCTGAGTGAAACGTCACTTAGCCACATGGCCCAATGGAGAAGCGATACATGGCCTTATGGTGAAGTGCCACGCGTTAGATGATGTGTCAAGGGGCATGCGGACCCCCACTTGATGACACGTGGCAGCCTGTGGGGTCGACACGTGGCAAGGGTATTGCCACGTGGCATGACGTGTCATGTCACTTGGTGTCCACGTGGTAGCCTGCAGTGCTGATAGGTGGCTTGATGAGTCATGCCATGTATCGACAAGTGGCTAATGAAAGGCTGACACTTGGCAGACTGTAGTTATGCCATGTGTTAATTTTGTTAGTCCAGTTGGTGCCACGTGGTGTCTATGTAGACTAGTCAATAACTGCCACGTGGTAATGGGTCATGCCACTTAGCGCTATGTGACCCAGTAAGGTTGCGCCATGTGGCAGAGTGCCTCTGTTGGCGAGTGGTGCGTCTATTGCTAGTGTGGTGCATGAGGCATCCTCCGACCTCCAAATCAGCTCAATTTTTTTAATATGATTTTCTCAATTTTTTTTTTGATTTTTTGGATTTTATTCCTATAAAAATTATTTTAAAATTGATAAAAATTGAGAAAATTATTTTTTCCTGCCTTCTTAAATTTTTAAATTTGTTTGAAAATTATATTTTGTGGATATCTCTTTATTTGTTGATTGAGATGAGTTTCAATCATATGTGTGTTTGCACATGAGTGTACTGAATATTTATATTCAGTTATGAGTAACAGTTTGTCCTTGGATGTTGGATTGAAATGAGTTTCAATCATACATGTTTGTACATGAGTGTATTTACTATTTAATTTTTTATTATGTGTGACAGAAATGGTGAATATTAGGACTTTTAGATGTCCACAAATTCCTCAAGGAATTGTAGAAACCAAAGTAAAAGTGCAAACGGTTTGCAAAATAAGGATGCATAAGAAGGTTTGAACTGATGACATTGATGCAATAGTGCATCATATTCTGTATATGCATGAAAAGATGTGATGATAGGACCTTGTTTAAGGTGATGAAAGACTCTTTTGATCGCCATGTAGATATGAGAAATTGATTGGTTGATGCTTGGATCAAAGAAAATGGAATTTATAAGAACACCATTATCCAGTTTTTGTATTTGGTGATAAAAAGAGGAGTGTTGAGAAGCAACATTAAATCTGAGATGGTACTCAGAAGCGGACATTGTGTGTATCGTCCATGGCTTCATCATCGATTTTATGGCATACCTCTTGATTTGTTTGAAAGGGGTTTGAGAAATCATATCCAGTGGCGAGACTGGTATGAGTGTCAAGTTATTATTGGTTAATGGATTTTTTGGTTAGGATTTATGTTTTCTATTGCTAGATTAAAGACAAGTGTGTTTTATCTTATTTTAAATGTTTCCTCTTTAAGATTATTGGATATTTAATGATTGATTAAATAAATGAGTTTATTTATCTTTTGGATATTATATTGGCATTTATCATTTATCTAGTATGTGCTTGAAGAGCAAAAGGCTTTAGAAACCTTAAGTTTGATTATGATTGAATCTAAGTATGGCACCATAGTCTAGTATAAGTGGGACTAAGATGTCTATGTGGCATAGAAAAAAGATATTCCACTGCTCGTATCATATTGCTAAGTGCAAATAGATGATGACATTACTAAGCAAATTTCGTCAGTGTCAAAATGCAATGGATTTGTGGATCACATTGTAGGAGAAAAGTTTATAGGTATGTTTCTGACTCAGTTTCAATCATTAGTGATCAAATTTTTGATACTAATTAGAAAAGTCTGATTATATAATTCGGGAACATCTAAGAGAGATGGATAAGATGATATGTGAGCTTAGTAAACCTAATCATAAGATGATCAATAAGCAGCCGGTCCAAGTTGTTATCCGTTCTTTATTCTAGACTTGGGAGCATATGGAGATTCAACTAACTTATATGGACAAGATAAAGACATTTAGGAATGTCGCTTGTCATTTTGAGCTTAAAAAGGACCGTATGGCAGAGATTAAGATCAATATCGTAGTGCACATGGCATAGTTATATTATGGTAGAATGAGTTCTAACCAGAACAAGAATAAAAGCTTTAATAGTGAGGGCAAAGAAAAGGCTTGAGAGTCTAAAAGGCAAAAGATAAAACAGAATTGCATAAGGTCCAAAGGTAATAAAAGGACAAATATTTGAAAAGTGAAATATTTCTTCAACTGCCAATAAAAGAACTCTTTGCAAGAGACTTTAATGTGTCCCAATAGATCCAGAAGTAATGGATCTTGTGGCAAAAAGGATTAAAATTCTTTTGTCTGGATAGTTTCTAAATTTTACTTTAATTAAACTTGGTTTTATTTACATTTCAAGGATAACAATGCACACTTATGTTTAGATGATGCTTAATGTGGTTCTGATTTTGTTTTGAACATTTTCATTATTATGGATATTGTCCCGATTATTGAAATACTACTATTTTTTGTTAATTTCTTCTTTTATTTCACATTGTTATGAGAATAATGTGAAATTATGGCATGCTAGATAATACCACATTGGCCAAGACTGAATGGATCAGTTAGCCAAAGTAGGATTGATAAGTGATTTGAATAAGCTTGAATTACCTACTTATGAGCATTACCCGAAAAGAAAACTAGTAAGGAAATCGTTTGAAAAAATGGAACTAGAACCAAAACTCTATTGCAATTGATCCATTCAGATGTCTATGATTTAATGAATGTTAGGGCAAGGCATGGGGCCTATTATTATTCATCACTAATATAGATGACTATATTAGGTATGGTCATGTCCATTTGATTTCTTACAAGTTCTAACCATTGAGTTGCTTTAAAACTTTTATAAATCTTGTTGAGAATTAATTAGACAAGAAAATTTAAAGCTTTAAGAACCGATCATGGTTGAGGATATATTTCTAATAAATTTAAAGCTTTATGTTATGAAAAACGGAGTGGATATCGGTTGTCTATTCATCGAACTCCATAACAAAATGGTGTGCCATCCAAGTTTATTGCTTCCACTTCTTATGAGTTATGGACTGGTCAGTAATTTGATCCGAGTCATTGATGACCTTAGATTTGTGCTGCTACTGTCTATAATACCTCAAATAAATTTGGTAAGTTATAACTAAGAGGTAAAAAGATTATTTTTGTGCGATATTCTGACGTATCAAAAGGATATATGTTCTTGGGTGAACAAGCAATTGACTCAGTAATAGAATTTGAATCGCAAGATGTCATATTTTTGGAAAATGAGTTTTTAAAGTTAAGCGAAGTAAGTTGAGATGTTACTTTTATGAAACTCAAAAAGATAAACTAACATTCGAGTGGGAGAAAAATTGAAAAAGAAGGTCAAGACTCTCTTTTCAACAATATGGATGTTTGGGATCCATTCTCTAGTGGGAGGATGAGTATGTCTAACTCCAGTGGGAGTATAGATATTCAAAATCCTTATTTGAGTAAGATCGTAGAGCTTAATTCCAGTGGGAGCATTCCAAACTCTAATGAATATATGAGACATGTTTATCAAGAATCAGAATTACAAAAAATCTAAAAGGAAAAGTGTTCCATGTTGATGATTTTTTAGTTATCCCGTAAGAATGCCCATCTAAAGATAAATGGATTAAAGTAATGGAAGAATAAATGACATCTATGAGATTGAACCATATTTGAGAATTGGTTGATCTATCTAAAGGACACAAACCAATTAGGTATAAGTGGATTCTCAAAAATAAAGTGAAAGGCTGATGGCAGTATCGAAAGATACAAGGCTCGGCTAGTTGCTAAGGGGTTTATACAACAAGAAGGAATTGACTATGAGAAGACTTTTTCACCTGTTATTAGATTCACATCGATAAGGTTGATTCTAACCTTGATAGCTAGTTTAGACCTAGAGCTACATCAAATAGATGTAAAGACTGCTTTCCTCATTGAAAAGGGCAGCGAACATAAGGTTTGCCGATTGATGAGATCAATCTATGGCCTAAAGTAGTCTTCGAGACAATGGTATTTGAGATTTCATAAAGCAATCATGTCGAATAATTTCAACATGATTGATGAAGACCATTGTGTTTATCACAAAAGCTCTAAAGACAAATTTATCATTTTGACTTGGTATGTAGACAAATAATAATACTAGAAAATGACATAAATTACGTAAATCTTATGAAAGATTGGTTTTCATCCAACTTTGAGATGAAAGACATAGGTCAAGTAGATTATTTTCTCGGAGTTAAGATTTCAAGGGATCGCTCTAGAAGATTATTGTCACTGTTTTAAAAGACATACATTAACAAAGTTCTTGAACGTTTTAATATGCAAAACTGTAAGCCCATAGACAACTCCATTGCTAAGAATCAATCTCTTAGCAAAAGCATGTGTCTTAAGACAAATGAGGAATGTTCAGTATGCCAGTGCCATGGGTAGTCTGATGTTTGCAATAATTTTATACCAAACTTGATATATGTTATGTTGTGGGCATAGTAAATAGATATTAGTCTAACCTAGACAAAGCACATTGGAAGGTGGTAAAAAGAATACTTAGATACCTCAAAGGTACTGCATCTTATTCTTTCTATTTTTTAATGAAAAGATCTATAATTGAGAGAATATTCAGATGTTGATTAGGGAAGTGATGTGGATGAGAGGAAATCCACATCATGTTATATATTCTTGTTTGGTAAGGGTGTTATCTTGTGGATTAGCAAGAAACAAATCTTTGTAGCCCATCAACATTGAAAGCTAATTTGTTGCTTTCTTAGATGCAGTATAAAAAGCAGTTTTGGTTGAAAAAGTTTGTGAACCATTTGAGATTAACTGCCTTAGAGGAACCGGTGATAGTCTATGGTGGAAGTTAATTGTCGATGGATGCATCAACATTAAGTATCAATAAATCGAAGATATTATTGTACTAGGAGAACTAAACTCACAATACATTTCCTTATTGGATATAATTGCAGATACATGAACAAAACCTGTATTGAGAGATGTATTTTGAGAGACACATTAGATCTTAGGGTTTGTGTAGGATTTGTACTATTTATGTGATCGCTTAACATTATTATTTATGAATAATAATAAAGTTCATTATTTGACAATACATGAGTGTGAATGTTTATATGTGAACATGTACTGTTATTTATTTTATGATTGAGCATATCGGACAGAGAAGTAGCCCACTCACACGAGTGTTTACCTTAATTTTGATAATGAGTTGACAAATACTAAGATGAGGTGACTTTTGAACATATAATAAACTCGAGAACCTGTTTAAAATAAAAGTGCCATCTTGCAAAAATGCAAGATTAGTCTTGTTAAGGTGCAAGGTGAAGACATACATGAGGTTTTATGCTTTGGATTGAGGTCCAAACTGGATTAAGTGTAATCTTATGATAACTTAAATGTAACTATCATATTCTATCTTAAAAGCCAAAAGTAGTCTTAAAGCGGGAGAACTAAAGTTGAATGCTTCGGTGCATTGCAACCTTATGGCTCTGTATGGTGTTAAATAATGATAAGACATGTGCTCCTTTAAGGGAAAGGAAAGAACACCATAACATATGCATCATACCATGTGTGCTTGTGTTGATCAAGGGAAAGGAATCTTATGTGAATGATCTCAAATTTTCCCTAGTGTGAGACCTTAATTTTTCGACCCTTAGGACTCTTAACATATACCTGAAATATAGTTTAGTGTGACTAGCTTGGTTAGTCTCCAAAGGGTTATGAAAAAATTTTGGCCTAACGGATCTAATTAGAAAAGAGAGTTAGACTATGATGGATGTTATATAGAAAAAAAGGAAGATATTTTTCAATCACATTCGGTAGTTTCATGGTTCCCCAGTATACCTATTGTAGTCTTTATAAGTAGAGACACAATAGTGAACATGAAATTTTTTTTATGAGATCATGAGATAAAATAACGAATGTGAGAAAAATATCTAGGGTTTGGCATATAATTGAGAGAAGATCTTATTTATCGAGACGTTATATATCCCTAATAGGTGTATAGCATTAGTGTTCTCGATGTATGTTGGTCACACAAACTATCTACCTGTATGATATGAAAGAATGACTGAAAATTGTTTCGTCATGTGCAAGTGGGAGATGAAAAAGTTTGGGATATGCCTATGACTCACGAGATGATAAATTGGCCTTGATATAAATGAGGTAATATCGAAACAGAAAATAATTTATATGGGATTAGTTCCATATTGGGTTTTTCCTTAATTAGGGAATCTACCATTCATGTGTACATTAATATGGGCAGTTACATATTAATTTTGTAACTGCCATATTTATTATTTCCTTATTAATATTGTAACTGCCAATTTCATTTATCATTATTAAGGAAATTATGTATTTCGTAATTGGAGCTTTATATAAGGGCTCAGTTTTTTCATTTGAAAAAAAATAAAAAAAAATTAGAGATACCGAAACTCTGTCAGTTTGTCTCCTTGTATATTCTCTCTTTGTCTAAGGGGCTTTTAGTTCGTGGATCTATCCTTTTATCCCATTGTTCATGACACATAGGTGATAGGTTTTGCCGGTAACGAGAAACAATTGATTTCTACTTTTACTTTAACGATCTGTACTTCAAAAGGTATTTATATCTAATTCTCGCAATATAGCGTGATATATATTTCTTTGATATATATATATATATATAATCATCTATTTAATTCATTTATTTAAAGTATTTATAAATAAATTATTTTTATTTTAATATTCTGTAATTTGCGGACTCTCACTTTATTTTTACTTCACATTTATTCGATCACAAATCCAAATTTTTAATTATTTGCAGAATTGCTCTAAAACTAGGTGAAACCTATTAAATCTTATCATTTTTAGAGATAAGAAGCCTTTGAAGAGTGCGATTACTCTTTAAAAGCCTTCCTAACAATATATAAATACCTATGGAAAGTTCAAATTCTAACAATTTTTTAAAATTGATTTTTTTTTTCAAATAAATATTATATAAAGTGAACATTCTCTTTGAATATTATTATAGTAAAGTAATCATGGTAAATTCATTGAAAACTAGTAAGTTCCTAGTAAAAGAAATAAGAAAATTGGTGAGTGAATGAGATACTTGATAAAATCAAGCCATAATAGATGTTAAAAAAACATGAGGTATCTAAAAAAGGAGATCTTAAAAATACTTTGGAAAAATTACGAAAAGATAAAATTGATTCCTTACATTTTAGATTTATAAAGAAAGCAACCAATTTAATAACAATAATTTAGGATTTTCAGATTTTGTTGCAAATTTTCAATACATTAATGAATAAAAAATAAAAAAAGTCAAAAAATTTAAAATTCAATTTCAAAATAATTTTAAAATCTTGAATAGCTCTATATAATTTTATTTAAGTGAGCTAAAATTTCTAGCAGATAACAAGTTTGCTTTTATTGGTATTAAAATTTTGGATAAAATATTTTGGAGTGATTTCAAATGTTTAGGATGAATTTTTTTTTAAAGAAGTTTTAAATAAAAGAAAAATTGATATAGAGTGAAATTATAATTTTAAGAAATTAAAAAATATGTAAAAATAAAATTTAAAAAAATTAAAAGTTCCATAAAAATGTCAACAAATAAAAATTTGAGGATAAAAATGTCAAAAAAATTGACATAAACTCAATTCAATCTAGAATCATGTTCACTTGAACCAATTCAACATGACCCATTAAATTTTAATCCAGATGGGCATGTTTCATGTGGCTCAATGTGCATCAATTATACCAAATGGGTTAAAATATTAAATTTATACAAACTATAATTTTTTTATACTGAGCATGTCCTATTCGAACTCAACCCATCCTTACCCAATTCGACTGGACACAGCTCAAAACTAGTTGAAACCCAACCTAGTTCGCACTAGGCCTATATTTTATCTATACGGACTTGGATTGAACTTGTACATAAGAAAATCTTTAAATTTCAATTAAGCTAAGTTTAAAACCAATAATACTGAAGCATTATGAACCTAATAATAGCCAATTATGAATGTCCTAAATAACTAGCTTAACAAGCTTCGCACGCCATAAATGCCACTAGGAGGACTATCTTCTTAGGCCAAAAATAGATTTATAGATCCTGAAACACTAATAACAAGATTCTAGATTGATGTTTAAAAGAGAGAGTAATGATAAGAGAAGAAAGAATTTAGAAACTCATAATTCTTAGTAAGAGACTTAAGAAAGTGAAGCTTAATTTAACTTAACTTAACTTAACTTAACTTAACTTAACTTAACTTAACTTAACTTAACTTAACTTAACTTAACTTAACTTAACTTAACTTAACTTAACTTAACTTAACTTAACTTAACTTAACTTAACTTAACTTAACTTAACTTAACTTAACTTAACTTAACTTAACTTAACTTAACTTAACTTAACTTAACTTAACTTGAGTTCTCTGGAATTACAATACACATATATATAGATCCTCAACAAGTGGAGGATGACATCATCACTTACATCGCTAAGCACTAACTAAAGCTACTTTTACAAAGGAAAAGAAAAAGTTGACTGGTATCCATCTCCAGATGACACAGACCCAGAAGATATGAACATGTTACCATCACATGAGCCTATCAAGAAATGATACTTTGGGCCCCACCAAGATCTTATCTTATCTTAGATAAAGTAGCTTTAGTTAGCTTTTGAGGTGGTAACTCCATCCTTATCTGATTTGATCTTCATCTAACCACTTAAACCTAATTTGACTTGATATAGAACTTTATCCATACTTAGAATTACAAGTATATTCAAACTCTATCACTTAATACTATAAATAGCCAAGTAATTCAGGTATGGGTTTCCTCTTGATTCTTTTACTTCTTTTAGACTACTTTCCTCCAAAAAACTTCATGAATTGATTGTCGGAGTGTTCCTCATTGGAACCACCACCAGCCTTCTTTCTTCTTTGGTTGCTTTTTGCTTTTAGATAGCCAAGTTATAGGCATTTCCTCTAAGACCTAATGCAACCAATAGTCTAATTTTTTAAGCTATCATCATTTGCTGCAGTGAGGATGGACTTATCTTCCACAATGAATCTTTTCCCCAATTTGAATGTCATACTTCGTTCACCAAAAAACCAATTTAAAACAAACTCTCCCTTGCCTCTGCCAATTCAGCTAGTCTTTCCCTTGGAACCCACTACTTTAACTACTATTCCACCCATTCTTAGTTTTACCCTATAGTTAGCTCAGGCTTTTCTTATAGCTTTTGCCACCATAGAAACCTAGGCACCACCACCAGTGCCTACTTCTTTTCCCACCACATCAACTAGAGATGATCTCTACGGGGTTAATTAGGTTTTTAGGCCATTATAGTAATGACTCTTGTCACGTTGCCTACCCTCAGCTACACCATTGGCATCGGGCTTAACCATCACTTTAATTGCTTAGCAATTTGAAAGAATTTTCAAAAAGAGAATGCAAAATTACCATTACAGAAACACCCTGCAATATCAAGGCAGCATCTAATCTCCTTTATTTAAGGAAGTATTGGCTGCCACATTTTGCAAAATTTAACTGCCATACCTACCTAAGTACAATGGCAACACCAACCTCTAAACTCATTTGGACTAGTTTCACCACACTATGCTAGTTTACCCTACTGAGGATGCCACCCTATGCAAGATCTTTCCTCATACTCTTAATGAGTTTGACCAAATAAAGTTCAAGAATTTACCCGAGCACTCAATGGAAAACTTTGAGCAATTT